>CM034155.1:378599845-378754543 GCA_019776745.2 Taxus chinensis | reverse complement strand
GCAATAATTTGGGTAGTTAAGTCGAGGAAGTGTAAAATTTCATCAATTATAAAGAAAACAATAGTTGTTTTTGGTTTTGGATTTTCTTCCGCTTTTGAAATTGTTTTCTTGGTACTTGAAAGAAGGATGCTTTGAACTATTTAGTGATCCAAGCTAGTGAATAATACTATTTGCTGAAAACAGTAGAAATTTAGGTACACAATGAACACCAAAAAAGATACTTAAAAGTTGCCACTAATTGTGGTGATGTAAAAAATGACAAAAGACTTGCATAATCTAAATTTTGTAGTCAAGTCAGTGATGTTTAAAATGTGTCAATTACCAGAAAATAACAAGTTTTTTTTTCGGATTCTTATGTTTTGAAATTTTTTTTCGCATCTATGGTCAAAGACAGTTAGCATGAATTGAGATGCATGCCAAGGAAGTTTTTAAAATTTTAATCCTTGTTTCCTGATCCTAATTAATCCGTTACTATTTATCCATTCTAACAAGACATACACATAATAGAAGTGAAATTTTAAGGTTGGAAGACAACATAATGAATAGACAAAATTAATTCCATAGATAAAGACAATAGTAATGAAATAAAAATACAAAGTAGTATATGACATTAACAACAGTTGTAACTTGGGTAGAAGCCATCTAGAAGCAAGCATACAATATAAATAAACAAGTTTGAAACTCCCCTAATGGAAAACCCACTATTGTAATATCCCAAAAGGGGAAAAACCTGAGATTTCCTCACAGAAGTGTGCAAGACTTTATAGGCAAAGCAACATTATTCATCTTAAGAACAATAATTGTGAATGCATTCCTCTTCCTTAAATAGTTCCTTCTTAACTAATAAATCAGGTAAAATTTGGTGTGAAAATGAATCCTGTCATGCACTCATGGACAAGTTCAGATTATTATCGAGTAGAACACATGTCCTTTGTGCTTATCTCCTGAGTGAAAGGAAAACGTCATCACATAAAGTTGTATATTTCAATTCATAATATGATATTGAGTTCAAAATTCACTATGTATTTTTAATCACAATCAATTAAGTCAACATCACATTTCAAGAAATGATATGTGTTAACAATAGTCTATATTGCCTTTTATTGCATTTTTTCCATAAATTACATGCGTACAAGAAAAGTAATATAATTTTTCCATATGAACATATGTCATCGTGCATCTAAAAATTAAAAACTTGTTCTTTTCAAGGAAAGCATATTCTTCAATTCCACTTATATGAATCCTAGGATATGTGTTGTCAAACAAGGGTTTCTTTGAAAAGTATGTAGAAAGTGTAGTCAATCCCTCATTCGAAAACAACATATTTAACTGACATGTATCTTCTATAGGAGGTAAATGAAGATATTTGTTACATTGATAGTATCAATAGAAATTTCATTCCAACTGTACCTCCATCTAGTTTTGATTTCAAAGACAACAAGCATTGTACTTGAATCCATGTCCAAATGGTGGTTTCCTTCCTTAGCAAACCATTCATCCCATAGGGGGATTTTAACATTTCAACCCAGCATGTCTATGACCTGGCATGTTATTTTCCTCACCTTGGTACCATATTTCTTCTAGATCATAGAAATTCCCAATACTGATTTTACAATTCCAATAACGTCAACCATATAATTGATAGGGACGACTTGCAAATCCATCAACACCTTAAAGTGAAACATTTACAGGGTAATTATTTATGTTTCATGTGTGCAATGTATGATAGAAGAGTTTGTTTGTAAGAATATTTCATATAGAACATTAAAGTGGTTAAATTTTTTATTTGTGCTTTTAATATACCCATTGGAAATTATATGTCACTTATTTGTATAGCATCATAGAATTCATTTGTAACTTCATTGAAATATGTTATGTGTATCTATCCACCGTCATTTTCTATAAATTCAAACCCAAAGAACCTTCTGTTTGATCAATATATATGATACTCATGAAGGTTACTTTTGGAGGTAACTCTACCTCTTACTGACCAATGATTTAAATAAGGGATTAATTATGTAATCAATATCATGGTTGTATCCATTCACGGTCTAATAAGATACAACAATGAACACCACAAAGGTTATCCCTTGGTTGGGGAAGATACTCTCATTGTATAGCTTGTAGAATATATTCTAACTACGGGGTATGTTGTTTTAAGTACAAAAGGTTGCATTACAATTATATCCATATCCAAGATAAAACTCCTCCTATAATGGATAAAATCAATGTAAACACAAGATTTAGACATTATTGTGTTTAATGTATTAACAAATTAGGAAAATGAAGAAGTTTGCATGCTCACATTATGAATTTTAGAGGCCTCTAAACATATGAAGTAGACGTCACAACTGTACCTCTAAAAGGCTCTCTAGAGATTATCTATTCATCAATTTTGGAAGGTAACAATCCATAATGGGATTTTTCTCATCAAATAAGGACTCCCTACACTTTATTCTATAACCTAGAAAATCGTCACGTAGTACTATGATGAAGGTTTTCATAGACACGGTGCTATATCGGAAAACTCCATTCAAAAAAAATTTCAATTGCATTATTTATTAGCGGCACCACCATCCTACCACTAAAAGTATAAAGAGCATGTAAAATTTTGAAAGGATGAGCCACTGATTATATTTTTATATCTCTGCTACTGAAATTTTTAATAGTTTAGTCGTCAAGTCAAGAATATCATTTTTATTCAAAAATAAATAGCAGTGCTATGAAGTATCATTCATATATTAAGAACATCAACAAAGTTAAATATCATAGCGAAACAAAAAACTTCAAAATAAAAGATAGAAGATAATACCTTGTGGAAAATTTCTTTTGTAAATAACTGCAAGTCTCCAGAAACCAAGGTAACCAAAGGTGGGTTTCACAAAAAAAAAAAAACTTATAAGGGAAAAATAACAAATCTTTTCATGATTGTAGCAGGAAAATACATCTCATTTCAATATAACATATAATTGAGTGCAAACATGTTTTCTTGTACGAAATGTCACATTATGCAATAACAATTTCCATGTTGAAAATGTAAGATCCCAAGTGTCATGCATGCAAACTTCATGTAAAAATGAATTATAATGTGTGTATATGTGCGTGCGTATATACGCATGTGTGTGTGGTATATATATATGTATTATAGATGCCATGACATTGAAGAAATAAATTTAGAACCTTTAAAAACTAGATTCACTATTAAATTTTAGTTAACTTGTTTGGAAATGAGATGCTCTTTAATTATTACAAGTAAGCCATAGGCATGTTATCTTATTTGCAGGTTTTTAAACTAGTGTGAGATAGATGAATAAATTCATTGCCCTCGAGACATGATACAGTAGCATCAAGAAGAAAGTCAATATTGAGAAAAAGGAATCTTGGCCATGATTAGAGATGTTAAGGGGTCAATTAGAATGGTTTTGAAACATTTAGGGTTCAAGAAATTTAAATTAGTGGCTCAATTGTGTTTTCCCACCTTTTTGACAAATTCAAAATTTTAAATTGTAAATAATGTCTTCAAGGGATATAAAGTGGTATTTTGGGTTCGAGAAAGGATGGTTTATGTCTTAGGATGGGTCATGAGTCTTTGAGAATGTGTATGAGCTATGAAATGTAAAATATGATGTAAAATGGTCTTTATATGGATGCATGGGCATAAAGAAGTTGGAGAGTTAGTTAGGTTTCAATGAAAGAATGCATTAAAAGATTAAATTTGAATGGATTGAGTTAGTGGCCCTCCAAGAGGAGGTAGAGAGAGGAAGAAAGGCATTCCTCATGGAGAGGAAGAAAAAATGATGCAAATTTTGTAATTGGAGACATTTTTTAGAGGAAGGAACTGTATTTTTTTAGTGGGGTGAACTGTGGGTGTTTGCCTTGTAGTTCCTTGATATATGTACATATGGAGAAGTTTTTTTTTTGTATTGGAAGGGTAACTTATCTCTCTGTTATGTTTTTATGATACCCTCAAATGATTCCTAAAGAGTATTTTCCATACATTATTTGAATTGGTACAAGAACTAAATACTTTTGTGTCTGAAGATATAATAAATCATGACTTTGGATTCTTTTAGAATAAAGTTAGTACTCGTGGTTGATACATTATGGAGACTTTTATGTAGGGTGAAGACTTCCAAATTTTTGAGAATGAATGTTATGATAAGGGATTTAGATTCATTAGTCCTGTGTATGAGGTTTTGTCTGAGATAAGTGTATTATGATTAAGATGGACAGAGTAAAACACATTGGGAAAGGATGGAAATTGGGTTTATGTGGTTATCATAATGTCTTAAGTTTTGTAAAACTTGAGAGTATACTCTTTAATTTTTACCCTTGCATGTGTAAATCTCAGTGTGACAAGGCTATGGAAAACATTCCCGCATCATTTGGTTGTGATAGTATACGCTAAATATTGTGTTTTCTTATTAAAGTGATAAATATGCCTCCTTTATTGAACATTGTGATGAATAATGTCTTCAGGTACTAGGAGGAAATATTTTGAAAATTTGGTGAATTTTTTTTATCAGGCAAGAGGGTTTGAAGAACCATTCAAGGTGATTGTGTGTATACCTACAAACAGGGGCAGAAAAAAAGAGAATAAAAGGAGGATTTTCACGTGACATTAAGATATACTGGTAATATTATATTATGTAAACCTATAAGATAGAATTATGATCAAAATTTTAGGCTCTAATTCGAATTTTTAAGAAAGTAATACAAAAAATACTCCTCTCTCGGGTTTCTAGGAACACTAACTCAGGACAACGCTAGGGCTTAATGGTTGAATGCCAAGATCATTGATTTTAGCTCTAAAAATTTGGTAGAAAAACCCTAAGGGAGTCCTTTAGGATATTACAAAAGTAAATTTTGAGTTTTAGTGGTTAAAATTTGAGATATTCTTACCATTCTGGAAGGAGGTTTTGAGACACAGTCTTAAGGCTAATAGGAGAAGGGTCATTTTACAAAGCAAGTACCCTCTAAAGTGGGAGTTAAACATATGAAAATTTTGGACACATAGATCTTCATAATGGGTGGTCAAAAATGTCAATTTTTAGCCTGAGTCTTGAAGGTAAAATAACATATTAGCACAGAATGTTGTCTAAACTAATAAGACTTGAGAGCAAATTTGTAAAAAAAGAAAATAAGAGTTGTGTACAGAATTGGACCCTGAGATTTTGAGGGCATGTTTGGATAGGTGAATGAAAAATAATGAAACCTTCATAACCATATTTATACCTTGGTAAGTGTGCATGCTTAGGTGGAGCAAGGGACATTGTCTTGAGAATTCATAGGGCAGTCTTGCAAATTGAAGGCAAAAAAAGAAATGTGAGAGTTTTGATCATTGGCAATACATTGGGAGGAACTTCATAACATTTTTAAGAAGTTAAAAACATAATTTTTACCAAGACCAAGTTAGAGTGTAGTTCACAACAAAAATAGAAAACTCATATAAATCAAAATCATAAAAAAAACAAAAGTGGGATGCATTGCAGCTAATAGTGATGGAGTTTGGTGGGTTCATAGGTGGAAACACTGATGGATCCCATGTGAAGGAACGTGAAGGGACGTGGGGTTTGTTTTCCAGGAAGAGAGCATGGTGGTTAGGTCAAGTGAGAAACTATAGATGCGAGACGTGAGAAGGGAAATGTATTTAGGCAGATGTTATAGGTGGAGTACGTTGGGGACGTGTTTGCAAATCATGTGAACATAGATAAGGAACATGGAATATTTTCTTTAATGCCTCAATGAGGTGTATTCTCTTGAACAATAATGACTCAGACTATGGAAAAACTGGGACTTGTTGAAGGCGTATGCATTGGAAAATTTTTAACTAAATGGGCAGCGCCTCTTTCATCTCACCACCTGCACACGATGCTGCGAGATTGGGCTGAGATTTGCGATGTTTGACGGAATTATCCTTCTAAGATTTTTTTTGGTTATAGACATTTAAAAAGGGGGGACGTTTTGACTACTAAGACATAAGGGACAAAGGGATTTATTTTTTTGGTAAAAACATGTCTACAATGGTTTTAGATTCGTAAAAGGGGTTATAGAAGGCTGAGTTTTGTAAGTAAAATGTGTAACATCTCCTCAACCTTCGCTAACATCTCTCTATGGCGGTAGAGGGACCTTTCCTCCTCCATGATGCAGTCAGTAGAATTTGGACAGAACAACTTAAACTATGTGATCTCGCAACTATGCCAGGATAAGATATTTGGGACGGATTTGAGTATCGATCAAATCTTAATGGAAATATGATTTGTCAGTTCTCCCAGCTTGGACCACGTTTAGATCCAGCATGCTAAAATTTCATATTTTCTATTATTTATTTTTGTTTATTGACTCTTTTCTTCACGAATGTCATAGCTAAAACTGACAAGAAGTTAGTTGCTTTAACCTAGAGTGAGTACATCTGATCTTAAATTAAGAAAACAAGGAATCTCTTTCGGACCTGGAATTCATGGTGCACTTTGATGGTTTTATTAGTAAAATTACCTCCTTGTAAATTAGAGAGCTATTTGCACTCATACTAGAAAAATCATATGATATATTAGTCTAAAATTTTTGATCTAGCAGAAAATCTACCTTTTTTGCTCATGCAAGAATGAAGTGAGCATGACCAAGAAGTAAAGTGGAGAAATATAGTGGATCCATGAAATAAGGAGGCATGCACGTAGCATGTGAACTATTTAACAAAATGTTAAAAGATATTTGAAGCCTTCTATGGAGTGAGTGAAACCTCCTGGACTATGTCATACTCTACTACGGCTGGTATTAACAGGCATGGTCTCCTTACCTTCATCTTCTATAATTTTTGTATTTTGGTTCTTCATTTACATTATATTAGAAACATTAAACCACTGAATAATTTTACAATTAGCTATGTAACCAAACTTAAATAGTGTAAAGAAATAATTCCCCACCTTGTGATTTTTGAAACTATGTTACCATTTGAACATCAATTGTGGTTGCCACCATAACCTCATACGATGCAACTCGAGCATCTGAATCACGTTCTCGTGTCCGCTGATATTGTCGAAAGTTATATGATTTTTCAACTAAACATAACCTTTTTCATTACTTGCAAAGTTGGAAAAACACCACATTTAGAGACTTGCAAAACAACCTTTGAACCCCGTAAAAGAGAGGTCAAGCATCGTATGTGTTCCTTGGTATGATTAGAGTCACATCCAACTTTAGATTGACCCTAGTCAGACTATTTTTTACTCTTTTCTCCTCCGCTCCTCTAGGAGTCCTCTTACCCCCATTTTCACTCTCTAGAAGCTATTAAAACTTTAAAAGTGGGGGTTTTTCATTCAGCCCCCCGTTTGGACCCTGAACAACAAATGCTTGCCCGCCTTCACGCAAACCACTATGTATTTTTACTAGAAAAAATCCTGGAACCTTCAGTTTGGGGAAAAACACTCTTCTTGATAGTTTTGAAAAGGCATTTTGTAGGCCTTTCGATCGCATTTTCACTAGGTCAAAATTGACCAATTATGATCGGTGGCTCCAAAAACATGTCGCCATTTAAAAACCATTTGCTAGTTCCCAGTCCCGTTGTCGACTATGGTGAATTATCCATATATATGGGAACTTGTAGGAAATTTCTCATTTCATGTTCATCCATCAAACATTAATTTTTAGACATGCTTTTCTAAGCCCTCGAGTTGAGTTTTGATCATTTACAACATGGTCAATTACGACCGATGGCCTCAGAAAAAATGACCGCCAATCGTAAACCGTTTTCAGTTCTGAATTCCATCAGTTCCTATGTGAATTCTTGGTGTATAGGAGACACATAAAACTTACCCATGGTATGTTTTTCTCACTGGAAGATAACCTTTGAAAGTGGTTTCTTAGTCCTCCGAGCCTAAATTGAACGTTTTTTGCAACTAGTGGGTCAAAACGTAAAAAGGAAGTTATAAGAACCATGTCGGGTTACCAAATGCACATGGAAAATTGTTGACACTTGCAACTAATTTTTTTAAACTTTATCATGTGACTTTTTTGAAATTGAACTTTGACCAAAGAGTGATTCTCTCTCTCCCTATCTCTTCTCTATCCTCTTGGTTAAAAATAATGAAGTGAAGTGAAATGAAATAAATATGTGTCTCTAACCCTCTCCTTTTGAATGCAAATATTTTTTATTATTATTTAGATGGGGAACTAAAAATGTCAATTATGTTAGACCTAGGTGGATGCATGTCAGTGATTTATTGCTGATTTCATGCTCACATGTTTTTGCAGGATACAAGTAAGATGGCAGAACAATATGGTTGTAATTAATTGTATAATGTTACAATTTATGAATGTTAATAGAAGGAAATTTGTATGTATTGTTATGTTACAGTAAAATTATTTATTGAAATTTTGTAATATGAATGAGATGCTAGTTTTAGGGTGCTTTGGGAAATGTGCATTTAACTATAGTTGTTTTTTTATTCATATTTACATATGGAAAAAAGGGGGGTTTGGTATATATGTTAAATGAAACTATAGAGAATATTTCAACATTTTTTGAAGTATGACAAGTTTTATAATTAAAGTTTTGTAATATTTAGGAGCTAGTGTTTAAGGGAATCTTCATCTACACATGAGAGTTATTTTGATCCTCAAAATTTTTATTGTAAAAGTTGTAAATGTATGTTAAATGAATTTGATTTTAAAATATTGTAGTGCAGTAAACCTGACGGTTAGGAATGACATGGTCAAACTATTTTTGGTGTAAGTAGAAAAAACACTTCCTTAGGATTATAGTGGACTACCAAGTCTTATGAAGTTATATATAGAAATCAACTTCATGATCGAATGAATTCCTTGTGGGATCCAGACGACACAAATGGAGCTAGTGAAATAGTTGTACTATGACTTAACTCTTGTTAACAATCTCTTTAGTTCCTTACACATAAATGTGTTACCTTGGTTACTAACAACATAACACCTAGGTTTTTCTTGAAGATTGTTTAGCATAAATATGTCCTCTCACCTTAAACTCATATATAGTTGGGGTGTATATCCTTAGGTGCAATTGGAATTAAACCAAACCTTGGCTGATTAAGGGGGTTTACTTGCTAGTGGAAATTATGCATAACTCTTAGAAAATGCAATTGTATTTAAAATATATTATCTTAAGAGAAGTGTAGAAACAAAACAAATGGGGGTTCACATTACTCCATGTGCCTAGTTTCCCTTTGTACCCTAATGAGTGGAGTAAAACATAACAAAGGTAGTAAGTGATATTCCTATGATTGATCTCATGGTGGAATTTAAATGACACAAGTGGATGTCTTAGTTGCAGCATGTGTTTAACACTGTATTGTATAAGAGAAAAGAAATGGGATGTCTAGTGCTAGGTTACACCCCTTGTAGTAGCAAACCCATTAGTGAAAAATATGTGTTTTTTATGTTTATAATTGTTATAAAACAATACTAATAATGAGACCATATTGCGATGTAAGAGTAAAGCATATAAGAGTAAAACGAGATATGAGGTTAGGAATAATGTCACTATTGGAGTCCTTATAACTCAATTAAACATTTTCATGTGTTAGAAATAATATGAATGTCCCTTGGGGAGATCAAAATTCGAGAAAACAAAAAAAATATACAAATCTAAATAAAATTTCTTGATGTGGAAATGGTGAATGGATCCAACATATTATTGAACTATATTTACTATAGTAGGGAAATAAATATACCGTGATCGAAGAATGTTTATGGGAAAAAGGTATCTTGAATATAAATCTCCCTTAAATCCTGATGCAGTCTATAATTTAGCAGTAAAATCCTAGGTGTGCTGGCACATCACTCAGCGCAGACTGAGCGCTCATCCGAAGTGCGCAAAAGTAATAGGCATCTCTTTAGGGTTGTTGTTGCAGAATGTTAGCATGATGAAGACATAGACATTCGGTACCATAATTAATACATCATTCTATAGAGCATGTTCAGATCTAGATCTAAAGAATAATATGTTTAAACAATATTCATAATGAAGCCAACCATACCAAAACTAATTACTCTCAGGATTAATCCTCTGATTCAGAAAATATATTCCATAATATTAAACTATGATAAACACACAGATGCTCAATACAATATATAATACCATAGTTTATGTGCACCATATATATGGCAGCATAACTTCACAGTAACTCAATTCTTGCTCTCTTACATCTATATCATACTACACAGATCATTACATATTTATAAGGGTGGGGACTTTCCCTTCAAAGCTTTCATAGTTCCAAAAATAGGTCACATGCTGAAAATAGCCATGCGCCATTACAGTAATAGCTAAACATGTAAGTGTGCTAACAATATACTTCTTCTAGTTAACTGATAGTAACAAATATATTCTTAGCTTGCACCCATGCAAAGCGCTTCGTAGCCGCTCCTCCAAAAATAGCTCATGTGTGACGTGCAAGTCTTTATCCAATTTGTGTGCTCTAAATGCTATCTCCAAAAGTAGCCCGTACACATGAAAATGGCTAAGTCCCAAATCTGTCCCTCTCCTTCGCGCACAATTCCTTCTGATCCTTCTGCGTATTTGAACACACTCTATTATTCCATGCCAACTTTTCATATGCATTCTTCTAAGTATCATACTTTGAATGACCAACATTACCCCACACTAACTGTATTTCCACCCCAGAAATGGTTTCCTCCTAATGAATTAAATAATATGAATGGAAGAATCCAAATAATTGTGAGGTATAAAATAATTACCCTACTCTGCAACATCTTCTTTTTCAATTAGAGGAATCAATTCTGGATATTATTCTTCTATTTATGCCTCTAATGTATGCCAGTCACTCAACGTGACCTCTAATTTTTCCAGGATATCTATAGTAATTGAATCCATCTCATCTTGTGCAATTTCTCCTTTCTTATTCTATAAGACTAGAACAATGCTAGACATTGCAGTCATTCTCCCTTCTAACAGGTCCATCTTTTGCGCTATGAGTTTCCCAAAATCATCCATCATTTCTTTATGTGGTTCATGCGTTGTTGTAAGGGCCTCACGCTTCTGCTTTACTAGCATTAACCATTCTCTATGGCCCAATATCTCGTCCTTCATGGCCTTCGGAACTTCATTGCCTTCCACAATGGTCCTAGTTTGTATAACTACTTCTGGGGCTGCACAAATATTCGGTGCTTAATCTGATTTCTTCAATTCTTCTTGCAAGGTCTACAGCGGTCCTTCATAAGATGAAAAATTCCTTATTACGAAAGCCTTTTCTCACCCTGCTTCCTACGTTGGGTTCTTTGGTGCTAGCATGCACATAGGCCCATCCTCAAGCACCAAATCCACCAAGGTACATACATAATGCATCACCGAAGGAAACGTTTCTGGTACCTTGGATTCCAAGTGTGGTCTTTCCTTCACGACATGGTCTCCAATTTCCTATGCCATGTTGATGAATGCACTATTCTTCTTCTACTCCAAGTCCTTCTCTTGCATTAGGTGTGCTATTTCTACATCCTTAGCTTTGATTTCTTCCCTTAGTGCCCTAATTGTTGCATCCTTATCCATATTCTTCCTTGCCACCTCTATCGATACCTTCACCAAGGCATTACTCACTTGTTCATCTAACATAACAGTAGAATTTACTGTTATGTGTCTAGCCTGAGGCATCTTCTTCAACCTCCTTGATACACATGACTCTTCACATATGTAGAAGTATGGTTCATCCATGTTTGTGTGCATAGACCAAGACAGTTGCTTTTGTGTATGCATGGTCGCCATATCTTCGTCCATCATCTCCCAGCCATATAACTCCTTAGGCGCCAAAGTTCTTTAAAAATGGGCGGGGACAATTTTACTTGTGACATCAGTGTAGCCCATGACCGGTGCTTCTCCACTTGTTCTCTTCGATCTTGGTCCCTTAAGAACTTGAGCACCAAGATTTAGAGTTGGATCTTTACTTTCTTGATCACTATCTAGTATTTCTTCTCCTTTCTTTACTCCTTCTCCATCCTTCACCCCTTCATCTATCATTTATTCCTCTTATGGATCATCCATGTCCTCTGGTGGTGTAGGAGATTCAAGCGCACTTTCTACAAACTCCTTTACCTCCTCGCCTAGTCTCATCTTCCTCCTTTTTCTCCCAGTTGTCTCTTTCTAAGGGGAAATCCATGGTGATCTCCAGACTGATTTTGGAGTAGCACCTTGGGTAATAGTTCTCCTAAATATCCTTTTGAAATGGCACCCTCCTTGGACTGCATCCAAGTCCTCTTCACCTCCTTCTTGTACCTGGGGTGGGGTAGTCACGTGCTCAGCTTCTACCCTATCTGTAGGCTACCTTCGTCCTCTATGCTCTTGGCCACCATTATCTTCTCATTCATCCTCCTCTTCATGCACCACTATAGTATATACAGGATGTGGATTTTTCACATTCTCCATTATATGCTTACCCTTTGGCGGTCCTGGGAGCGTAAATTCATTCTCTATGTACTCGTTACCCTCCAACTTAGGATTAAGCTAAAGGTACACAAGTGCAGCTCCACTGTCCCTGATCACCATGCTCATAGGCTTCATGCTTATAACATATGAGATTAGCCTCTCAATGTAGGAAGTCTGCCTTGGATACACATATGTGTTTCTCAGTGTATGGTAGTCACATTCTACCTTATCTGCATTGAAGCTTAGGCGGCACACATCATAAAACTGATGGACTGATGTCTGGAAATACCATGAAGGCATTTGGTAATTTACACCATGGGCTCCAAGTCCCATCTCTCATTGTGAACCGCACAATGTAAAAGTGTTAATACACTGTGAAGCGCATTGCCTTCCCTACTACCAAAGGTAACTCCTTGGGTATGCGTCACTCTTCTTCGAATGCCACGCGAAGCCTGTCAAACCACTTATCCTCTCTCTGCTTGAATGACCCACTCATCAATCCTTCGCACAAGTACTTATCAAATCTTTCTGCCAGTGACTTATTCTCCATGGGGTACTCCCATATCTTCTCCTTTGGCCCATTGGGCACCACGATTTCCATGAACACCTGAGATAATAGAATAGTGCTGAAATTGATTTTCTCCCCTATGTGTGCTTCTTTGATGATGGTCTCTACTATGTAACCCACGATGTTGAAATTCACTCTCTGTGACATCTTCTTTACAATGTGTAGCCACATTGTATTTACTTGTGACCACCTCTCTTGGTCATTCAACTTGGTCACAAATTGTGTGGTTGCTTATATGACTGGGTACTTCTTCAGCTTATCAATATCCATGCCACACGGACCCTTGGTATACCCTAGATCCTTTATTATCTCCAGGATTCTAGTCTTTTCAGTTAAATCACTGTCCAAATCTACTCATGTGCCTCTCAACCCTGTTATTATTGAAATCAATGCGGTTGTAATTCTTACCCTACGTCCTGCAAATGAGAAGAAATATTCATGTACCCTACTCATCAACCATTGGTATAAGGGTTCATACTTACCAAAGTAGGGGAACTCATACAACTGGTAAAGCCCAATCTACTGCAACAAATTCTCCCAAGTGTCGTCATACACTGACATGTCTTCCGTTGTGTGCTTATTTTTATTTGTGTTTAGTAATGCATCCAACTACTTTTTTGTTCAAAAGTATGATGGTTGTAATCACTGATCTTGCTCTTCTGGATGTAGGATTCCCATTTCTGAGCCACAATCACACCGTCCAAATACTACATTTCTGATAAATTACTCTCAGGAGTAATTTCAACCTCTACTTCCACTCTCTTCTTTCCCTTAGCTCCTACGGTAGGTGCTTTCTTCGGTGTCATTTATAACTTGTAATCGTCTAACTTCAAATACTCGCCTTCTATCTCCTGTAATGGGTAAACCCCAAGCCCTAGCTCAAATTTGGATGCCCTAGTTGAAATCTTGTGCCTTAGCTCTTTTGAAATGCTTAGCTTCACTTAAACCCTTCGCAAGCGGGGATGTAAGCTTCTTCTACACACAAATCTACTCATCACACCTCGTTTCACACTCTTAGCACTTGCATACTCTTCTCGCAGCTCGGTCGTACTTGGCTCTTTCAAATTATTGTGATTACAATGGTAACAAATGAACTAGCATCTCATTCTTTTATATGTTTTCAAAAAGTTAGTGTATTTATCACTCCTTTACCTACCAACAATCCTCATTAATTGACAATTTTCTCCATTTTTTTTGCGGCACATATTTGCACCCCAGTCATAACCTTGTAGCGTGCCCTTCTACCTTCTAGATATAGACTTCTCTTCAGTGCACTTCCATGTGCCCGAGTACCTCATCATTGTGCCTTCTACTGGTAGTCTTCATGGCCTCCGCTTACCTCACGTTGTTCTGTTCCTTCATTCATCTCCATCTATGGTCATCTTTTCTAGAAGAAATCTCTTTTCTAACAATTCTCCAACTTGAATAGCACCTGCAGTAGTTTGTTCCTTTCATGTGTACTTATTTTCAAAAATCTAGTACCTAGATATCAATAACCTCCCCACACTAATGGTATGTGCAGTCCTCCACACATAAAAATTTACACATTAATTAGCTTCTGGCGCGCAAGTGCACTTATTAGATAAAACACCAAACTAAACTGACAAATCATAGCGATGATGAAGGAAATAAATGAAAGAAAATGCATTAAAGGAAACTTATTCTAAATGGAAATAATGCCTTATTACAAACATCAAGAAGACTTATTTATAGTAGGGCTTCAGCCTACTTCCATTGAAGTATCTTGGTAACCGTAATGCATTAAGCGTTTTTAACTAACAAGCACCTAATTCAAGAATTTGAGTAATAACATATGGTCCCAACCAATGTACTTTATGCTTGTCGAGATGGCGCAAAAACTTTAAATCATAAAGTAGCACCTGTTAGTGCAAATTCACAGCACCCCCAAAATGACCTATAGATCTGCTTTTCTAAGGCAATGTCATTTGGTGTGAATGCACAACATTGAGCTTTTCCAAAGTGTGGGACCTTTGCAAATGGGGAAAGCTCTCCAGAGAAGGTTGGTTCCTCTTCCTAAACTACCTACCACAAGTTATTCCAGTGCAGGCAAGCTAATCTAATCCTAATCTAACTTCCAAGGAGACAGGAAGAGAAAGAAAACTGGAAAAAATAGAGCCTACACTAAAACGGTGATACACCAAAGAAGGAAAATGTTGAACATCTATCAAAACTGCCATGGAACAAGGAGAGGTGAGCAATGGAAAGGATGGACAAGTACATCACAAAACCAAGGATGGATTTCACACAAAAAAATGTCCCAAAACTCTATGAACACAGCTCCAAAACTTGCAATGAACATCCAAACATGCACAAATACCTGCAATGAAGAGAGACAAGAAGAAAACAACCAAAAATGAGCAAGGATGGACAAATGCATCACAGAACCACATTTTTATTGCTCCAGAAGTTTACACAAAACATCATTTCATGTGTAATAGGCAAAAACGCCATTACAGAGCAGGAGAGGAGGTTCCAACTCCATTTTTCAACCCTGTAGAAGAAAATAAGGGAGAGGTAGAGAAGAATGATGAACAACTTTTACAAATGAGCCAAATTTGGATTTTAACCATCGAAAAAAATGAAAGAAAGGTGAAAAATGTGGGCAAAATTAATTCCAAACTCCAACCATTATCAGATCTATTTAATTAGCCTGCAAAGGGATGGGTTTCCATGAAAAATCCATACTTCATTGTACATTGCTTTGCAGAGCAAAATAAAGGCCCATACTTCATTAATTTTGGTGGTTGGGGTTATTTTCCGTATTTTTGCATGTCAGAGACATTTTCTTGATTTTCTCCCTCAAATATCCATTAAAAATCAAAATTGAACCATCCATCATGTGGAGAATTTCAACAGCTTTCCAATGATATCAAAAATGTGAAAATCTGAGCTCTAGATCAAAAGATATGGCCCTCTGAAGATTTAGAGCAAAATTAGTAAAAACAGGGTCAAAATCAAGGTCGGCAGGGTCAAACCATGAAATTATCCCTTTTGGAAAAATTTCCCAAAAATTCGCTACATGCCGCCACCGTCTCGAGACCACGTGTCACTTTCCCATTAGCGATGGAAACACGGGCTCAAACTTGTCCTTTTTCACTTTGATGTTTTCATTGGGAAAATTTCCCAAAATTTTCCCATCACTCCCCGCTCCACTCGCATGCTCCACTTCCCATTCACCCATGATGTCACTGGACATACCTTTTTCACCTTATGTATTTAATTTTGGTAAAATTATTTCCCCAAACGGCCCCGGGCCCGCTTTTCTGACCATTTTCTTCCTCATTGGTGGGCATTGCAACTATTTCTAAAATTCGACTTTGAGCATTTTAGCCAAAAGGGAAAAATTTCTCAAATCTCTATGTGCCTCCGCCAACATGCTTCCTTCCCCTTTGCGGGCCTGCGGGCCAAAATTTTCCTTTGTGCCCTTTGACCAAAGTGTCAAAAACTCCAAAATCCTCCCGACGCCCACTATTCCGCCCTACCATGTGGCATCTTTTCACTAGCTACAGGCCTATCTAGGGAAAATTTCCCCAAAAAACTCCCATCGAGCCATAACTTTGCAAAATATTAGGAGTTAGGAGGAAAATTTTACCTTTCTAGAAAGGGGAAGAAAATTCCTATCTAATGGAATCATTTCCAGAAACCCTTGAGTCCCTGAAATGTGCCAAAAATTCATTTAAGTTTCAGCAAAGAAAAAGGAGGAGGGGTTAGCCAAAAATAAGCATGGGCTTATTTTGGATAATAATTTTGGTGACTCAAAAGGGTCATCTGCTTGTTAGATGAATGATCAGTGGCCTTTGAAGCATCCATTGGGCATGGAGTCAAGCCTAATAACCAATTCTGATCTAAACTACGAAAATCTGACCTTTGAGCCACTTGGAAACCCACTAAAACTTAGAGTTGACCTCACCAAAATGCCATTGAAATGGACTATGCAAGAGCAACCAAAACAAAACTAGACAACTATGTACAAAATTAAAAAATCATACATATCCCAAGTCGGGTATGCAGAGTGTGCACAAGCACTTCTTTTGCTGAAAGCAAACCTACCTACTCCACTCTAACTTGAAGCAAAGGTGAGCTAAATAAACCCTGTAACTAATTGTGCAAAATAGCTTCCCTTCTTCAAAATTGGTAGCCATGCAACTGATTTGGCATTGAACATGGCTAGTTGGATGAGTGGAAAATCAACAAGAAACTAGTCTTCTATCCAAATCAGCAAGGTGTCAACTAAAAGCAAGTTAAATACCTCTTTTAGTTTCTCTGCATTTAGATTGTAGAGGTATTATAGCTGATCCTTGGCACTTTGCATATCATCCTCATGCTTAGAAGCAAGCATGACTAGTTGTGACTTCTCATTTGGCTTCAATGAAGCCAAATACCTTATTGGGCAAGGTCTAATCCGTTGAATGTTCTCATTGCTCTAATTTTTAACTCCAAAAATGGAGTCCTCTTGTAGACCTTCTTGGATGGATGGTGTGGAAGAGATGATGGAATCCTTATGACTTTTCTCTTCTTCCTCCAATGAAGAACATGGGAGATTAATGTCTTCCAACCTTGATTCCAAAGAGCTACTATAAAAAGGAAGTTGCTACAATTGAAAGTTCTCCTCCATGATAGCTAGCTCATATGCTTGGAAGGTGGATGATGAAGGAGAAAATGGTGTGATTTCAATCGGTTCCTCTCCATCAAAACATTCCTCCAAATCTGATAGATAAATTACCTCATTGTTGTCATGCTGCAAGTGTTCACCTTCCTCCATGGTGTTCTCTTGATCTACAACTTGATCACCATGGTTTCTCTCATCTTCAATCATTGAGTTTGAAAGATCAAACTCTTCTTCAGCACTAGAACTCAAGGGAGATGAAGTAGAAATAATAACTGAAGGTTCTTCTATAGCCTGCTTTGTGCTCAAAGCTTTTGGATCTGTACTTTTCTTCTCCACAGCTGGAATGTGCTCCTCTTCTTTTAAATTTGGAGCAGCTTCTCCTTTCTCTGTTGCTTGAAGACAATCTTGCTCTTGATTGAGCTCTTCCTCTAGCATGAAGTTTTTCAAATCAAACTCTTCAATTTGTTGCTTTAGAGGACAAGTTAGGTCTGCAAGATATCTTTTAGGGTTTTCCTCTTCCATGGCTAATTGTGTAACTTGAATTGGATCAGCATTTCCTTTAAGTAGAGTGCCAACATGGACACTACATTTTGAGCAAACTAATTGTTGATCTACTTCTTTTTTCTCTTCTTCTGCTGCAACAAAATCAGTCCTAACCACCACTTGTTCTTCAACCTTTACCTCCTTTGTAGGCTTAACCAGTAAGGGGATCTTTGTTATCCCAAATTTGAGAGCCCAGCTTCTCAAGTTGTCTGTCATTTCTTTCCTGTTGGGCTCCTCTTCTTGTTGTCCTTCATGACTGATTTTCTGATTTTCATTTTCCCAACATGGATTTGGGAATGCAAGAGGAGGGTTGGGTTGGGATTCAATCAGTTTTACAATCATTTGTGGTGGTGGAAGAGATGAAACTTCTTGTTTCCTTGGAGTGGAAGGTATTTTTTTTAGCTCTTGTGGAGGGGATGACTGTTTGGAAGGGAAAAGGACAGAAGAATTGAGATGAGGTGGAAGACTAGGGAATGGAGAAATGAAATCAACACTTGGGGTAGCAATGGGGAACTTGAATTTTGACATTGCTGAAATGATGCTACTTGAGGAAGAGGAAAAGAAAGAGCTATGAGATGGTGTAGAACTTACCCATTGAAAAGGTTGCTCAGCGCCAAGTTTACTCCTCTATACTTTGTTGTCCATTGTCAATTCCCTTAGTCCACTTTGGTAATGGCAACGTTGCAATCATGAAGTCCAGCTTCTCTTGAGGGCTGAAGTGTCTTGGAAAAGGGCCTCCCCATAGACAAGGTGCTCTAAAACCAATCTAAAATGCCTTCATTTTTGCTTGAGCCCTAGATTGCACCACGCTTGCCTCCATCTTTTAGATTTTTTCCAACAAATCTACATTTTCTTCTTGATTGTCCTCACAATCTGCATACCCTTGTGCTTGATGTGCTTCATATCCAAACTAATTTTGGCATTGCTCATATGGATATGCATATTGGTTTTGAATATGATCAAAATTCTGATCTGGAGGATTTGAAAAACATGTTGGAGGTGGAATATACTGGCAATGCTATTGTGAATGTGAATTCCATGATGGAAATGAAGTCATGATTGCACAACTTCATGGAATGAAAGAAGATGGAAGAGATGGAAGGAAGAATGAATGCGAATGGATAAAAAACAAGTCTGCAACTCAGAAAATGAGTTATTGATCAGATGGAATCGCCAGATGTGTTTGAGAATGCCTCTAAAGGCTAAAATCTTCACAGGAACACACCAACCTGCAAAAGATGAAGTATGAAGACCTCTAAGGTCCCATCGGGCATGCCAAAACTATTAGTGTAAATTCACAGCACCCCCAAACATGGCCTATTTGATTTGCTTTGTGGGCTAAGGCAATGTCATTTGATGTGAATGCACAACATTGAGATTTCCCAAAGTGTGGGACCTTTGCAAATGGGGAAAGCTCTCCAGAGAAGGCTGGGTTCCTCTTCCTAAACTACCCGGTACCACAAGATATTCCAGTGCAGAAAAGTTAATTCTAATCCTAATCTAACTATGCCAAGGAGACAAAGAGTCAGATAAAAGAGGTAAAAATAGAGCCTACACTAAAATGGTGATACACCAGAGAAGGAAAATGTTGAACTATCTGATGGAAAACATTTCAAGTGGAAACAAAGAAGTGTTCAGAAATGCATGAAAGGATGGACAAGTTTAATCAAAAAACCAGGGGGAAAAAAGATTTCACACAGTTAATGTTCCAAAACTCCAGTGTGAGGTTATTTTGGATAACCCCAACACCTATGAATATACTATGTTATTGTATGCACTAGATTACTTGTTATCATCTTTGTGTCACCAATTTTTGAAAACTCTCACTTTAAACTAGCATAGGATGGGGTTCTTCATTTATTTGAGCTCAAGCATTATCTGATTCATTTTATTCCCAATTTGAATCTAATTCTATTTCATAGCCCATTTCCTGGATCTATTCTTTTCCCACTCAGATACCCACCATAATGCATGTTTTTTCTCTAAATTTTCATCAAGAATATCTTGCAATACCAGACCCCTTTCTACATAGCGATTAAAGAAAAAGAGAGAGCGTCGACACAATGCCATAAAGTGATTATTAATGAAGGAAGGTGGGTTCTCCATCTCTCACTTGCTGATTGTAATGACCAATGACCCCTCTCTTTTAGATGCACCTCTATTGACAAAGCTCAATAGGCAATTCAGTTCTTCAGATATTCTCGTCTGGGGGCGTTTTCTGGGTTTTTTGCATGCCAGATATGTTTTCCTATTTTCTCCAAAAAAATATCCATCAGAAATCAAAATTTAACCCTCCATCATGTAGATGATTTCAACAGATTTCCAATGATATAAAGAACGTGAAAATCTGAGCTCGGGATCGAAAGTTATGCCCCTCTAAAGATTTAGGGCAAAAATAGAAATTTTAGGACAAAAACTAGGTTGGCGGGCCAAAACTTGAAAATTTTCCATTTTTTGAATTTGGGAAAATGTCCCAAAAATTCCGGGTGCCCCACCACTCCGCTGCCACATGTCACTTTCCCATTAGCTGATGGAAATGTGGGCTCAAACCTTGCCTTTTTCACTTTGATTTTTCATTGGGAAAATTGCCCAAAATTTCCCCACGCTCCGCCACTCCTCTGCCACGTGTCGACTTCCGGTTGCTTGCTAGGGGCACACTTCTTTTTCTCCATTTGTGCCTCTGTCACTTTGGAAAAAAACCAAAGTTTCCTCCGCACCTCCGACTCCCGCCACTGTCATGGACACGTGTCACTTCCTCATTTTCCGTGGGCCTTCCACAACTTTTTCTCCATCCTCCTCCGAGGGCCTACAGGCCAAAATTTGCCATTTACGCCCTTTTCCCTCTTCACGTCCCACACGTACTTTTGTCCCGTCTGTCCCAGACCAAAATCTCCGTACCACCCGTAATAGACTGACTTGCGGTTAATCGGTTGATTCACATCCCGCGCGTACTTTTGTCCCAGCTGTCCCAGACCATGCAAAACAAAAAATTCTGCTTTAGCTGATTTTCACTACCTGCAGTCAGTTTAGCTTTGCATGGCCCAATGTCCCAACTGTCCTGTGGGCCTGCCTAGGGAAATTTTCCCCAAAAAACTCCGCCGAGCCATAACTTTCAAAATATTTGGAGTTAGGAGGAAAAGTTTACCTTTCTGGAAAGGGAAAAAAAATCCTATATGATGGAGCCATTTCCAAATACCCTTGAGTGCTTCAAATGTGTTGTTATCCAAAATTCACCCTCAAGGTAATTTTGATAACATGCATCAAATTCTTTAGTCCCAGGAAAATAGATTGAGTCAGGGCAAAAAATTCATGTTTCTAGGGTCCCCTCATATTTTTCTAACTCCCCTATCCAAGTAGAAGAGAGCAAGTTCTGAGAAAATGTGAAAAAATTTGCAAAAAACAAGCTCGGGCCAGAAAAAATCACGAAAAAATGGCTAAGTTCTAGTCCTCGCAGCATTTGGGACAGTTGGGACAAAAGGGCGCGAACCGGCCGAAAGGTCGCCAGACGGTCCGAAAGAAAATGGGACAACCGGGCCAAAAGGACGCGCGGGACGCGGAAATCTGAACTGGCCGAAAAATGGAAAAAATTGGCTAACTGCTGAGAGGGTCGCCTTTGGGACAAGCGGGACAAAAAAACGTGAATCAGCCAAACCGGGCGAAATGAGTCAAGGCAGCCCGAAACAGTCTGGGACGCGCGGGCCAAAAGTACGCGAACTGGCCGGATCGGCCGAAATGAGAACTTTTGTCCCGGAACAGTTGGGACAAAAGGGCGCGAACCGGCCGAACCGGGCGAATTTGTCCCAGACGGTCCGAAAGCAAATGGGACATATGGGCTGAAAGTACGCGAACCGGCCGGTTCGGCCGAAATGGGAAATTTCAGCACTGTGCCAAATGGGACAAAGGGACGCGCGGGACGCAAAAATCCGAAGAATCCGAGAACCAATCAAGTCATGACACGTGTCACCGGAGGAAAAGTCAACGTTTGGTCCGGAACTTCAAACGGCCATAACTTTTGACTCCGAGCTCCGATTTTGATAAAATTGGACTTTCTGGAATGAGCACGACGTCCTCTACGCCACAAAAACTGGATTTCTTATTTTTAATGAGGGTATATATATTTAAATGAAGGAAACGTGTTCGGCTCCAGTCAGTAAATGCTCTTTCCCGTCAAATGACAGAAAACACCTGCCAGACCCAAAATAGCTGCCCGCACTCAGAAGGCCATAACTTTTGCATTTCTCAAATAAATCGCACAAAATTGGTACCGTTGGAATCGTGGTTCCGAGCCCGATGCACAGAAATCAATAAATTCCAGTTTTGATCAGAAATTGATTGAGTTTTTTAAGAAAACGTGGCCGGGTTCAGAACAATGTTTTATTTGGTAGCTGGGAGTGCAATTAAGAGGCATGGTCATCATTCCTTCTCTGCTACAACACATGGGACAGTATGGGGAGCCTTCTGCAAGTAATTCATACCCATTCCACTCAATTTAATGCCTCTTACAGGTGGTTGAAGGACAGATTTTGGGATTTCCATTTTTCCCTTCTCTTTTCCTTCTCATTTTTCTATAAATTGGAGTGTTGGGCTCATTGTAAAGGGAGAGAGTTTTTTTTTGGTAGAAAAGCTCTGTCAAAATTGCTTTGTGAAGCCAGTGTGTTGCAGGCCCTTGTAGTGGACTCCTTGCATAGTGATCCAGGCCCTTATCTTGTAATAGACTGAACTGTGCATACCAGGAAGCAATAAAATACAAAGTTTGTGGGTGTATCTTCCCCTGCTGTGTTTTCTTGCATTCTTCTTGCCCTTTTATCTTTCCAAAATAATATTGTGTCTTTTATTATGTTCCTGCAGGGATTCATTAACATTGTGTATGCTTGGAATATTGTTGTGAATGCATTTTGCTAGATTATGGTGAACTGTCATCACCTCTTCTAGTGTGCATTTTGCCTCTGTATTTCACACATTTGGAGATTACTCTCCCACCCTCCTTTTCTGGTGTATCACCGCTTTAGTGTAGGCTTTCATTTTGTACATTCTCTTTCCCTGGTCCCTTGGAAATTTAGATTAGAATAGTTAGCTTACCCTGCATTAGAGTAGATTGTGGCAGGTAGTTTAGGAGCAAGAACCAACTTTCTCTGGAGGTCTATCTCAAGTAGCAAGTCCCACAACTTGGAGATAGTACCCATGTTATCCAATCACACTGTGAGTTCAAAATGCACAGGGGTGCTGTGATTCGGTGATAACATGTGTGAAAATTGAATTTGAATCACAAGGAAGGGAAGAATGAAGGCAAGTTAGCCAAAATAAGTAGGGGGCTCATTTTGGATAACAGCACCATCTGTCTAACCTCAAGCTTGTTATCCTTGATGTGTCTGTCATGTCATGCTTTCTACCTAGCTTTCTCTTGCTTAATATTTCTTTCTTGACATCACATCAAATTCACTTGTGTAGCAAGAGTAAAATTTAAACATTGAATAAACGTTTGAGAAGAATAATCTTAACATAAGAATGAGAGAATTAGAAACTTTGTATGTAATTTGAAATATGGAAAATAATCATGTAAGTTGTGGAGATTTTCCTAAGGGATAAAGAGCCAACTTAAATGGTTGAACTATAAGTTGAATGTGAAATGAATTTAAGAATATGTAGGTGAAAAAAGGATAAAATTATCCTTGCATAATAATTGTCTTAGAATGGTAATCGTAACTAAAATTTACTCATGGTGATTATGTTTTATGGGTTTGCCAATCCTTAGGTACCTTTTTATTGTGGTTGGGTCATTGTTAGCATTTGTTCATTGGGGAAAGTGTGGCATAGACATTTATATGGTGTTTTCATGTGTCTATGTGATTCGATGACTTATGTAAGTGTCTTATGCGTTGTTTAGGTTCTCTACTTGGAGTCCTTGTGGTGTTGTGTAGTGAGCAATGTAAGTCAAAAACAAATTATTCTGGTATTTTAATTGTTGTATTTGTGTATGTAAAAATGTGGGCATTACATTTGGTATCAGAGAAAGGTTCATTCTCTCGAACCTCTGGGACATATTGGAGTTGTGATGGTTTTGGATGGTGGTGGTGGAGATTGGAAGAGTAATTTGATATATGTTGTTATGTGACTAGTGTCGTAATTGTGATATTGTGAACGCACATGTTGTGCATGTCACATAGTGTGTATTTGTTATCCTATTGGTGTGCTTGTGATGAGAGTATTCTCTCTCCTTTTTATGGATTCAATGAGGAATTCGTGTGTGATTTACTTCCTTGTTATGTGTGAAAAGAATTTTATTGTAGATTGTGGAGTGCTCGAGAATTTTAGCATTATGTGATATGAAGGTGTATTGATGTATTAAATGAAAAAATTGGTGTAAAGTGAATTGGATTGTATAGTGATGTTGTCACCGTGTTGTAATTGTAATTGACTATATGTTGTAATGTTAGACATTGTGTTCCTCAGATGTATAATTCATGTAATATGTGATTGTTCATGTCATGATTTAGGGGCATATTGTGAGCGTATGATCCCTATTGTACATTGATTGCACTTTGGGTGTAGTATGTGGTAATGTGATGTATCATAACCCGTGAAAGTAATGATTGTGTTATATCCTATATATATACCATGCGTAATACGCTATGGTTAATTTGTGTGAATCACCATTATGTTAGTGATGTAATTATGCGTTATGTTGTGAACCCTACACTAACCGACCCTAAGGGAAATCAGAAAAAGGTATATGTTTGGAGTGAGGAAATGGGTACCATTGACTAGTCACTCGAGCCAAGTACGAGATAGGAAGTGGAGTCTTACATAGGCTAAAAACCCACTTTTGTTTGTTTGGTATGTATGGCACTTGCTCAACGCATGTCATGCATATTATGTTTTTTAGACAACTTAGACTCAATAGATGGTGAATTGTACTCCTTTCTCTCTCCCTATATGTTTATCGTATGGATTTATCCTAAGTGTAGTTATGACTATATTGAGCCTTGTGGAAGCGGTGGAGGTATGATTCAGATAGAGATGATGATAGTTGTATTTTTTGATATGTTATTTTATGAGCTAAGGTTCGATATCTGAGTTCCAGCAACTCGTTGAGTACCCCTTTGGTGGTCGTATCAGGCCACATAACTATTGTGATGTGTTATTTATCTATACATATTTTATTCGTAAATTGAATATTTTTTTCTTGCTAGAACCAACAGTTTTATTGACTGACATGTTCTTATATTTTTGGTATTTATTTGGTTGTGGCACTAACATTATGATTTTGCACTAAACATAGCTAATTAGTCATTTGATTTTCTCACTTTTAAATTGCGTATCAAGTTTAAAAATTCTATAGTCTAGCCCAAGGCTTGGGATTTTTTCCACTTGGCATTTGATATGGATTGTTATGTTGGTTCTAATGTTGTAATGTGTTGGAATAGGGTCATGAGATTCACCATGGAGTGGTGGAACCTATGGACCCACTTCATTGTATGTGGGTATGCCCCAAGGAGTTACAGATAACTAGTGGGTTCTTAAACCATGAGTTATTATGTCGCTTGGGTTAGAGGTGTCTTGGACTATATGTGTCCTAGGGACATAGGGTGACCCGACCTCTTTTGAAAAGTAAAATTTATTTTTATTTTATTACTTTAGGGAGCCATAATAGACCTGAGGGAGGCATAAGAGAATTGAGGGATCCATAAGAGACTTGAGGGAGCCATAAGAGATCTTTGAGGGATGACATTAGAGATTTGTGTGTGTGTGATGTGATGTCTTTGGGAGATTATATGAGAGCTGCCTTGTGATGCTTTGGGAGCTACGTGTAGTTGTTTTGTGCATGCTTGGGAGGTATATGGATTCATGGTTTGTGATGATTTGAGGGAGGCATTATGTAGATTTGTGTGTGTGATGCTGTGATTAGGTGAACTTGGAGTTTTATTTTTTTTATTTTTTGGGAGGTCATGTGGAGTTGTTTTGTGATGCCTTTAGGTGGTATATGGAGATTGTTTTATGATGTTGTGGGAGATGTATGGTGTTATGTAGTTATGTGCTACTATTTTGTACTCTTGCATATTCATGGTTTATGTCTTGTGACATTGACGTTTCCCATTGGTTAGTATCGACTATGTAGCTATAGTCTATGGCACTAGATTTTTGTGAAACCTTCATGGTATGTGGGTACATGTTGGGAATTCCACGTTGTATTTGTAGTCTTCTTCACGATTCATTGTTTGTTAATCAGATGTGTGTGTTGAGATTTATGCCTATGACATAATTGTTGAAAATTACTATCATTGTTAGGGCTAATTGTATGTGTTTTCCATGGTTTGGAAATGAAGTTCTTGTGATGTGATACAGTCTTGAAAGTATGTAGCAAGGTGTCTCATGGGTCATTTGTGTTGTGTTAAGTTTTGTGTGACATCTTGAGACCAATTACTGTTGGGTAACCACAAACATAAGACAATTGAAAATTCTAAACAATGAGTATTAAGATTTGAGATTAAAATTATTGTAAAGGGAAATATTAACTAAGTAATAAGGTAAACTATAACTACTCATCTTCATAGAACATTAAGAGTTTATGAAATTGTTAAACTTTCTTGACTTCCCTATGGTTGTGTTCTAATGATAGAGATCTTATTCCTAGATGGAACTTGTCGCCATTAGATTTATTTAATTGCTTATCCCATTTGTTACCCTTCAAGATTTGGTGTCACGTCATATCGAGGATGATATTATTATGAGGGGAGGAAAATGTACTGTCTGCCAAAATAGTAAACTCATATAAATCAAAATCATTAAAAAAATAAAAGTTGGATGCGTGTTGGAAGTGATGGAATTGGTGGGGTGCATAGGTCGAAACAATGATGGATCCCATGTGAAGGCATGTGAGGGGACGTGGGGTTGTTTTTCTAGGAAGGGATCATGGTGGTTAGGTTAGGTGAGAGAGTGGAGACATGAGGAAGAAGGGAAAGGTATTTAGGTAGATGTTACATGTGGAGTAAGTTAGGGGAAGTGTTTGTAAAGAATGCAAACATAGTTTAGGCACATGGACTGTTTTCTTGAATGCCTACATGATGCGTATTCTCTTGAATAATAATGACTTAGACTATAGACAAATTGGGAATTTTTGAAGGCGCATTAGAAACTTTTAAGTAAATGGGAAGTGCCTCTTTCATCTCACCACCTACACACGATGCTGCAAAATTGGGCTAAGATTTACGATGGATGACATTACCCTTATAAGATTTATTTTGGTTATAGAATTTTAAAAGGGGGGATGTTGAGCTAAGCATAATGGAAAAAGGGATTTTTTTTTGGTAAAACATGTCTGCAATGGTTTTAGATTCGTAAAAGGGGTTACTGAAGGTTGAGTTTTGTAAGAAAAACGTGTAACATCTCCTCAAACTTTGATAGCATCTCTCTATGGTGGTAGAGTTAACTTTTCTCCTCCATGATGCGGTCAGTAGAATTTGAACGCATATATATTTGGGATAGGTAACAATGATTTTTTGATAGAATGACTTAAACTATGTGATCTCCCAGTTGTGCTAGGATAAGATATTTGGGATAGGTTTGAGCATCGATCAAATCTTCATGGAAAGTTGGTTTGTCAGTTCTCCCAGCCTGCGCCACATTTAGATCTAGCATGCTAGAAGTTGAATTTTTCTTTGATTTATTATTGGCTATCGACTCTTTTCTTCACAAATGCCACAGCTAAAACTAAGAAGAAGTTAACTTTAACCTAGAGTGAGTACATCATATCTTAAATTAAGAAAACAAGGAATCTCTTTCAGACCTGGACATTCATGGTGCACTTTGATGGTTTTATTACTAAAATTACCTCCTTGTAAATTAGAGAGTTATTTGCAGTCAATACTAGAATAAATCATATGATATCTCAGTCTAAAACTTTTGATCTGGTAGATAAGATCTACCTTTTTACTCATCCAAGAATAATGTGAGCATGACCAAGACTATAAAGTGGAGAAAGATAGTAGATCCATGAAAATAAAGAGGCATGCACATAGCATGTGAGCTATTTGATGAAATGCTACAAGAGAGTTGAAGCCTCCTGGAGTGCGAGTGAAACCTCCTATACTACGTCATACTCTACGGACAATGGTATTACCAGGCATGGTCTCTTTACCTTCATCTTCTATAATTTTCATATTTTTGTTCTTCATTTTCATTATATTAGAAACATTAAACCATCGAATAATTTTATAATTAGCTATGTAAAAAAACTTAAATAGTGTAAAGCAATAACTCCCCACCTTGTGATTTTTGAAACTGTGTTACCATTTGAACATCAACTATGGTTGCCACCATAACCTCATACGATACAACTCGAGCATCAAAATCAGGTGCTCGTTTCCGCTGATATTGTCGAGAGTTAGATGATTCGTCAACTAAACACAACCTTTTTCATTACTTGCAAAATTGGAAAAACACCACATTTAGAGACTTGCAAAATGACCTTTGAATCCCATAAAAGCTAGGTCAAGTGTCGTATGTGTTCCTCGATGTGAGGAGAGTCACATCTAGCTTTAGATTGAATCCAATTGATTGTTTGTACTCTCTTTGCCACTCCTCTAGGAGTTATGTTACCCCCATTTGCACTCTCAAGAAGCTACTAAAACTGAAAAGTAGGGTTTTGTATTAGCCTGTCGTTTGGACCCTCAACAACGAAATGCTTGCCTGCCTTCACAAAGCACTAGTATTTTTACTAGACAATATCCTGGAACCTTCAGTATGGGGAAAAAAAATCTTCTTGATAGTTTGGAAAATGCATTTTGTAGGCCTCCAGTCATAATTTGACTAGGTCAAAACTTGACCAATCACGATCGGTGGCTCCAGAATACCTATCGCCATTTGAAAACTGTTTGCTAGTTCTCAGTCTCGTCGACTCTGGTGAATTCTTCACATGTAGGGGAACCTGTAGGAAGTTTATCATTGTGTGTTTTTCCATTGAATGTCAGTTTTGGATGTGGTTTTCTGATCCCTGGAGCTAACTTTTGATCATTTACAACTAGGTCAATCACGATCGATGGCCTCAGAAAATTGGCTGCCAATCGTAAATCGTTCACTATTTCTAAATTCTGCCAGTTCTTGTGAACTCTTAGTGTATAGGAGGACACATGGAAACTTACCCGTGGTATTTTTTCTCACTGGAAGATAACGTTTGAAAGTGGTTTCTTAGCCTCTGAGCCTAAATTGAACTTTTTGCAGTTCGTGGGAAAACGTAAAAAGGAAGTTGGAGGAACCTTGTCGGGTTACCAAATCCCCATGGAAACTTGTTGAACCTTGAAACTCTATCATGTGACTTGTGTAAAATTAAACTTTGACCAAATAGTGATTCTCTCTCCTCGGTTAAAAAGAATGAAGAGAAGTGAAATGAAATAAATATGTGTCTTTAACCCTTTCCTTTTGAATGCAAATTATTATTATTATGTAGATGGGAAACTAAAAATGTTAATTATGATAGACCTGGGTGGATGCCATGGCAGCGATTTATCGTTGATTTCATGCTCACATGTTTTTATAGGATACAAGTAAGATGGTGGAACAACGTGGGTGTAATTCAATGTTTATTGTTAGAATTTATGAATGTTAATAGAAGGAAATTTGTATGTGTTGTTATGCTACAGTAAAGTTATTTATTGAAATTTGGCAATACTAATGAGATGCTAGTTTTAGGGGTGTTATGGGAAATATACATTTAACTGTAGGTGTTCTTTTGATTCATATTTACATATGCGAAAAAAGGGGGTTCGGTATATATGTTAAATCAAATTGTAGAGGATATTTCAAAATTTTGCAAACTATAAAAAGGTTTATAATTGAAGTTTTGTAATATTTTAGATGATAGGGTTTAAGGGAATGTTCATCTACACATGAGTGTTATTTTGATCCTCAAAATTTGTAATGTAAAAGTTGGATACGTATGCTAAATGAATTTGAATTTAAAATATTTTAGTGCATTTCCAATGTTCAATAAACGATTAATTAATTAGTATGTTGTATTATTACCTTGTAAATGTAATAAAGAGATCTAAACGAAACATTCAACCCTAGTATAAGACTCGTGTATAACTACCCTTCTTGACTAAATTATTTTAGTGTAGAAAACTAAAACCTTAGGATAAACTTCAATCTCTACGCTCGATGTTACCTTCTGGCTTAAGTAAATAGGATCCCTAGTTGAATTATTGTCATAGTTAGTATGTTTAGTGACATCATCGTAAACCTAACGGTTAGGAACGACATGGTTAAACTATTTCTGGTGTAAGCAGAACAAACACTTCCTTATGATTCTATTAGATTTCCAAGTCTTACGAAGTTATATATAGAAATCAACTTCATGATTGAACGAATTCCTTGTGCGATCCAAACGATACCAATGGAGTTAGTGAAATAGTCATACTATGACTTAACTCTTGTTAATGATCTCTTTAGTTCTTTGCAGATAAATGTGTTACCTTGGTTTTTTATGAATGTTTTTTTAGCATAAATATGTTCTCTCGCCTTAAACTCGTATGTAGTTGGGGCATAGATCCTGAGGTGAAATTGGAATTAAACAAAACCTTGGCTGATTAAGGGGGTTAACTTGCTAGTGGAAATTATACATAACTCTTAGAAAATTCAACTATACTTATAATAAATTGTCTTAAGAGAAGTGTAGAAATAAAAAACGGGGGGTCTCGTTACCCCATGTGTCAAGTTTCCCTTTGTACCCTAATGAGTGGCACAAAACCAAACAAAGGGTAGTAAGTGATATTCCTATGATTGATCTCGTGGTGGGATTTAAATGACACAAGTGGATGTTTTGGTTGCAACATGTGTTTAACATTACAATATATAAGAGAAAAGAAATGGGATATCTCATGCTAGGTTACACTCCTTGTAGTAGTGAATCCATTAGTGAAAAATATGTGTTTTTTTTACAATTATTGTAAAACAATGTTAATAATGAGACCATAGTGCGATGTAAGAGTAACACAAGATTTGATGTTAGGAATAATGTCACTCTTGGAGTCCTTATAACTCAATTTAAAAATTTCGTTTGTTAGAAAGAATATGAATTAACATTAGGGAGATCAAACTTCGAGAAAAAAACATATATAAATGTAAATATAATTTATTGATGTGGAAATGTTGAATCCAACAAGTTATTGAACTATATTAACTATGGTAGGTAAATAAATATATCGTGATCGAAGAATTTTTGAGGGAAAAAGGTATCTTGAATCTAAATCTCCCTTAAATCCTAAGATTCCTTTCTTGACATTACGTCATATTCACTTATGTAGTGAGGGTAAAATTTAAACATTGAATAAACGTTTGAGAAGCATAATCTTAACATAAAAATGAAAGAATTAGAAACTTTTTATGCAATTTGAAATATGGAAAATAATTATGTAAGTTGTGGAGATTGTCGTAAGGGATAGAGAGCCAATTTAAATGGTTGAACTATAAGTTGAATGTCAAATGAATTTAAGAATCTATAGGTGGAAAAACAATAAAATTATCCTTGCATAATAATGTTCTTAGACTATTAATCGTAACTACGATGTAATTATGGTGATGATGTGTTGTGGTTTTACAAATCCTTGGGTCCCTTTTTATTTTGGTTGGGTCATTGTTAGCATTCATTCATTGGGGAAAGTGTGGCATTGATATGTACATGGTTTTTTCATGTGTCTATGTTATTCAATGACTTATGTAAGTGTCTTATGTGTTGTTGAGGTTCTCTACCTAGAGTCCTTGTGGTGTTTTGTAGTGAGAAATGTAAGGCAAAAGTATCTCCTTCACTCACTAAAAAAAACATGAAGATGCACATACAAAGTAAAGGAAGAGAAATAACGCATCAAGCTAACAAAACAATGGACAACTAACCCTAATTTTGATAACATTTACAGTGAGCTACAATAAAGATTCATATGAATATGTTGACAAGTTCACATATCAAAAAGGATATTCTAAATAAGAAACTCAACAAAACAGGCACACCTTATGAATTTGCATTCCACATTTCTTTAAAAAACAACCCTCTAGCAAATTAACACTTTTAACTCAGATTCCAATCTTGAGAAAACATTGCAGATGCATAAAGCTATAAGTGTAATAATAAATCATCTAAATATAATTAAATAAACCCCCTAAACAAACCTTTGAAATTCATGTTTTTCATAAAATCCCAATCATAAACAAAAAAATAAAGATAGGAAAACTCTTATATGAAATGAAAGATGTTAGCATCCATTCATTAGACAATTTTTTTATAACAAAAGCTAACAGAGAGGAGGAAACAAGGTCAATATGGAAAATAGTTTCCAAAAGGTAAGCATAAATAAGAGACATCGCCATTATTTTCACATCACATGAGTTTGGTGGAAGTTCAATGCTCTAACTTAACTTATTTTATTTTAAAAAGTAATGATAATAATACAATTGTTACTTGTACTAGTTAAAGGAAAAGAATCCAACATTCAAAAATAAAATCAAAGGGGCACAATGTCTATTAAAAAGGGTCAACACCAGAGGAAAAAATGCTTTTGCAACTCTGGCGCAAAACTGGCATTAGATTTTCTATGATTTTTCCTATGCAACAGTCTTACCATGACCTTCTCGAGCTCTGTGGGAAATTATTGCTATAGTTTCTCCTAGGGTTTCTCACCCTCTAGGTGTCCCCTATATAATGTCCTCCCCATATTCAAACCTCGTTGTTTCAACCATGGTAGGAGATACTGGAGCAAGTGATGGCACCATCGATGTAGCGCCCCAGGAAATTCATCCCGAAAGTCTTCCACGAGGTAATATTTCTCCTCTTGATGTGGTTTTACCCATTCCCGAATTTAATGTTGTTTGTGAATGGTTAGAGTAATTTTTCCTCATTGGGTATTTTCTGGGTTGGATCCCCTATGTAAGCATGCTCAAATCCTGGGTTAACACAGTCTGGAATCCTCATGGAGTCCGTCTAGAGAGCGTTTAAAACATGACCAAGGGTTTCTTTCTTTTTCATTTTTTTGACCCTGCCAATGCACCCAATATTTTGGCTAAGCAAGACACTTGGTATGTTTACAACTCGCTATTTGTGCCAACACCCTGGCACAAGGACTTTGTGGTATCTGAATATACCGCCCTTAAATTTCTTGTTTGGGTCAAATTTCTTGGTCTGCCTCTACCATGCGTGTCTTTTCTTCCACAAATTATTTCCTCGCTTTGACGGGTAATTTGTTTAGAAGCTAAGAATTTCTATCACGCTCATCCGTAGAAGTGAGTATGTGTTGAGATTGACCTCTCACATGATCTCAAAGAATTTTTGGATATCCAAATGGGCGATAAGTGCTACTCCCAGAGGGTCATGTACATAAATTTTCCAAACACGTGCTTCAATTGTTAGCCGTAAGATCACAAGATTAAGGATTGTCTGCTCTATGTACCTCATAATCACCTTGTGGCTAGAGCTACCCTCGAGCCATTCAAACCTCAACAAGAGGAAGGTTGCAAAGTTTTCAGAGGCCGGTTAAACAAGAACAAACCCAAACAATCCAAAGCTTCTGGCTCCCATTGTCATCAAGAACCAACTATTAAGGAAGATGTCCTATCCCCACTAAGGATCCTACAACTTCTGCTAAAGAACCAATTGTTGTTGTCATCTCGATTACTTTGGTGACAAATTACTCCAGCACACCCCTTGCGGCATCGGTTCTCATGGACCAGAAAAATTATGTTTCCCTCTTCCATATCCTGCACTCTATACCCTTGTTGCTGCCAAGCAACTCATAAGGGCCGTCAAAATGACCCCGAAGACCTTCCCGCATCTCTCAAGACCATAACTCGGTACGCATCATGGACTCCACTGAAGCAGAATACAATATTGAGTACGCCAACTAGAAAAAAATTGATTTGCATGATTTTTTGCAACATAATGTTGCTCGTTTCCTACACAATCAAAATAATGCCCTTGATGGCTTGGAGGATGGGGATATGGCTCTGGATCAACGTTTCCCATGAATTTGTTATCTTGGAATGTTTGGGGTCTTACAGACTCCTGTCGCAAGTTTTTTGTGCATGAAACTCGACAATGATGTGCAACTTTGGATGTTTGTTTTTGCAGGAAGTAAAAATTATAGATTTTTCAGTTACAGATGGTATGCAAATCCATCTAGCATGACAGCTTGGCTTTCTGTAACAATCATGAAGTAGGGCATGGGGGATTAATTTATACATATGATAAAATTATCCTTGCATAATAATTTTCTTAGAATGTTAATCATTACTAAAATGTAATCATGGTTATGATGTATTGTGGGTTCGCCAATCCTTGGGTCCCTTTTTCTTGTTGTTGGGTCATTGTTAGCATTCGTTCATTGGGGAAAGCACGGCATGGACATGTATATGGTTTTGTCATGTGTCTATGTGAGTCGATGACTTAAGTAAGTGTCTTATCCGTTGTTGAGGTTCTCCACCTGGAGTCCTTGTGCTGTTGTGTAGTGTGCAATGTAAGTCAAAAAAAATTATTATGGTATTTTTACTATTATATTTGTGTGTGTAAAAATGTGGGCGTTACATAAACCATAGACCAAATAAGGCTAGAGTTTTTTAAGACCTTCGTGGATAATAAGTTGATCACAAGGCAAAAAGGAAGAGGTAGATCAATTTTCTTGAATTAAGAGGTAATGATAAATGAGAGGGTTTGGAAACGAGATGAAAGATCAAGGAACATAGTGCTTGGAGGAACCAAAATGTATTTCTAAGGTCAATTTGATACTTTGCAAAACTTTTATAAACAAGATAGTCAATAAGTTAAGGGATTGATTTGTAATTTTGTTTTGATGTTAGATGAAATTGACATGATCCTTTGCATCAAGACATAATCATGCAATTTGATGGAAACTTATTGTAATTTTAGTGAGTTTTTTCTCAGTATCCCCACTAAGGAGTCTACAGCTTTTGCTAAAGAACCAATTGTTGTTTTCATCTCAATTACTTCAGTGCCAAATTACTCCAGGACACCCCTTGCGGTGTCGGTTCTCATGGACCAAACAAATTATGTTTCCCTCTTTCCTATCCTGCACTCTGTACCCTTGCTGCTTCCAAGCAACTCATAAGGGCCGTCAAAATGACCTCGAAGACCTTCCCGCATCTCTCGGGACCATAGCCCGGCACACATCGTGGACTCCACTAAAGTAGAATACAATATTAAGTACGCCAACTGGAAAAAATTGATTTGCAGGATTTTTTGCAACACAATGTTGCTCATTTCCTACACAATCAATATGATTCCCTTGATGGCTTGGAGGATGGGGATATGGCTCTGGATCAATGTTTCCCATGAATTGGTTATTTTGGAATGTTTGGGGTCTTACATATTCCTGTCGCAAGTATGTTGTGCATGAAACTCGACAATGATGTGCAACTTTGGACGTTTGTTTTTGCAAGAAGTAAAAATTATGAATTTTTTAGTTACAAATGGTATACAAATCCATCTCGCCTGATAGCTTGGATTTCTGTAGCAATCATGAAGTGGGGCATGGAGGATTAATTTATACATATGATAAAATTATCCTTGCATATTAATTTTCTTATAATGTTAATCATTACTAAAATGTAATCATGGTGATGATGTGTTGTGGGTTCGCCAATCCTTGGGTCCCTTTTTCTTGTGGTTGTATCATTGTTAGCATTCATTCATTGGGGAAAGCACGGGATGGACATGTATATGGTTTTTTCATGTGTCTATGTGAGTCGATGACTTATGTAAGTGTCTTATGCGTTGTTGAGGTTCTCTACCTAGAGTCCTTGTGGTGTTGTGTAGTGAGCAATGCAAGTCAAAAAAATTTATTATGGTATTTTTACTGTTGTATTTGTGTGTGTAAAAATGTGGGTGTTACATAAACCATAAACCAAATAAGGCTAGAGTTGTTTAAGACCTTTGTGGACAATAAGTTGATCACAAGGCAAAAAGGAAGAGGTAGATCAAGTTTCTTGAATTCAGAGGTAATGATAAATGAGAGGGCTTGGAAACAAGATGAAAGATCATGGAACATAGTGCTTGGAGGAACCAAAATTGCTTTCTAAGGTCAATTTGATACTTTGCAAAACTTTTATAAACAATATATACAATAAGTAAAGGGATTGATTTGTAATTCTGTTTTGATGTTAGATGAAATTGACATGATCCTTTGCATCAAGACATAATCATGCACTTTTATGGAAACTTATTGTAATTTTAGTGAGTTTTTCCTCATACTATAAACACGAATGTCCAACATGTTTTTATTCATCCCCACAATGTTATAGTATTATGCAATGCTCACGCTATTAGGGATGAATAAATTAAACTGGGGGCACAAATAAGGTATGATTTATTTTGTGTTTCCACTAACAATTTTATAACCACAACCATTTGGGTGTATTTTCCATGTAAAATGATCCATATTATAATACAAATATGGAAAATTTTCCTAGAAGTCATTTTTCTATTAAACTCTAAAAATGGATGTTTCATACATAACATTCTCAGTTTTAATAACCACTGCAAGATATGATATAACCAAGTAGTGGATTCGATTCATTTTGTTTTTCGGAGTAAAATATTTCAGTTTGATTTATTTTTACACAAGTGTTTAGTAAAGACAACGATCATAAAAATATTTCATTCAGAAAAGGGATAACCCCTATGGGAAAAGGAATGGAGCAAAGGCAAAACTCAACAAAACAAGGTGGTCATATAATATAATCATCAAATCATCCAAAACAATAAATCTAAATTCAAACACACCTTATGAATTTGCTTTCAACATTTCTTAAAAAATCAACCCTCCAGAAAATTAACACTTGGAATTCATATTCCATTCTTGAGCAAACATTGCAGATGCATAGAGCTATAAGTTTAGTAATAATTCATGCAAATATAATTAAATTTACCCCCCACCCCCGCACACACAAAAAAATCATGCATGATCATAAAATCCCAATCATAAACAAACAAAAACGAAAAAAAATAAGGAGAAACTTATATCAAATGGAAAACGTTAACATTTTTTGATTAAACGATTTTTCATAGGAGAAGCCAAAGGAGAGGAGGACATATGGGAAATAGTTTCCAAAAAGTAACCATATATAAGAGACATCACCATTATTTTCAGATGACATGAATTTGGTGGAAGTTCAACGCTCTAACTTACTCTTTTTTTTTAATTTTGAAAAGTAATGATAATAATACAAATGTTACTTGTACTAATTTAAAGAAAAGAATCCAACATTCAAAAATAAAATCAAATATGGCGTATGAAAAACTGAAAGTGAAAGTATGTGGGGCTCTCATATTCGACACGAAAGTTCAGTTCTCCCTTTCATTTCACGCGGTTTTTTTATAATGAATGGAGCTTGATTGGCACTGTTCAATGGTTTGTTTTCGTCAGCAATCCCTGTAAATTAAATCTGATCGTCTCAATTTCTTTTGACTTTTAATTGCCCACCTAGTTTTTATAATCATTTGAAGGAGACCAAGCAAATGGCACTTACGTCAATAATGTGAACCAGACCGATACAATGGCAACATGGAATATTTAGATTAATATATCATAAGTTGTAACAATTTTATTGGCTTACAGGACAAATATTTCTCTGAGTCACCTTCACACTTACAATGTTGATTTATTTTATTACACATGTTTCCCATATCATGACAACATTGTCTTGTTATTTATTATTTATTATTTTTTAATAATGTTTTCAATTATCCCGATTATTGTAGTTTTATTTGGGCCTACCCTAATGCTTAGTTCTCACCCCAAAAAAAAAAAATATATTCTGTCATATTTATCATCTCGTATATATATATATATATAAACAAAATGAACTTATTAAAGTTATAATATAAAAAAGTGTCTCATTTTTAGGTACGTTGGAAATTGTTCTAACCTTTTGTAAAACATGGAAACACCATCTTATCCATTCACATATAAATTGTTTCTTCATTTGGAAAGTAGTGTGCCACCCTTTTCTTACCATGAAAATACCAATGCCCAACATTAATACATTTCCCACATTGAGTTTTTTAATATTTTTCATCTCATATTCTAACTTGTGTGACCAATGCAGGTGAGATCAAGACGAAAAATTGGAGCATAGATAGACATTATTATTTAGGTTGGAACAATCTAAATATATTATCGATATACCTCTTGTGATTTGGTGTGTGTGTGTGTCTTCATATTTTGTTCATTCAAACTTGTCTCACATGAGATATCAAGTCTCCACAACATGTCCCTATCTCAACAACTACTTGCATAAGGCACAAGCGAATTCCCCCCAAATGGGCTTCGGTCTAACTTCTTCACCACCTCTATATCTGACAACATAACAAAAAACACGGATAAATTATTTGGGCAGTAGATAAGTTTTTTTCTTCAACCATCAGACATCATAGATTTGTTTACAAATAGTAATTTAGATTTTGGTCAGTGGGCATGTTGCATGAATGCAATACATTGTTGCAATATAGTGTCACAATTTGTTGCACATTGTAAGAGATTGGTACTCGTCACATAAAAAACTTTGTTCAATGCTTAATGAACTAAAAAATTTAGGTTCGACCTATAGGTATGACATTTAAGAGAAAAATATTCTAATAGGGAAAACATATAAACACGTGTAAAATCTAGGGAGCATCTTATATGGTGACTTATTCTCTCACAAAACATATTTGATTTTTAGTTAATATATGTCGTGAGGTCATATTAACATCCAAATTGGACTCCATTCCATTGAATACCAAACAAAATCTCTTTAGAAATATGAATTTGTTTTCAATGTCTTGCATTGTAAGTGTAATCACAAAATCCTACACTTTAGACATTTTATTTATCTCGGTCAGATACTACTATTTAGAATATTCTTGAGTAAAGAAAGTACTAATTAACACTCATCCTTTGGCCATCTTATTTATTTTATTTCGTAATTTGTGACCTATTGCACACACATGCCCATCCATTTATGGACATCCTATGTAATTTTAGCCACGTCTGGTGTGCCCAGATTTAATACTGGGCGCCCATGAGCGCCCTGGTCCTACCTGGGGGCGCCCTAATCCTTCTAGCACATTTTTGCCACTTTTTGGGCCTCTTCTAGCCTTTTTTCATATTTATCTTTCTTGGGGTCGGCCTTTTCTAGGTTGATTATGAAATTAGAGCAAGAGAACCATATAAATATAAAGTTATGAGACCGTAATGAGATACCTGACATCATACACTACTATCACTCGATCTAGATTTGCATCCATCTATTGATCCAGAAGATCCACACTGAGAATTTCACTGATCTATAATCTTCTTAGAATCAGTTTCCAGCAGTTGCATTGCATAGAGAAAAATTAGAGCTTTTCGGCGATATCTTGTTTGCAGAAAACATGGCATGTATGAAAAAGTTATGGTCCGCTGAATGTTTTTGTCAACTGGTAAAAAATGGACTACACGTAGGTGACATGGAAACATGCATGTCTACCAAGTGGACCAATGAAATAGTGACACGTGGCACAACTATCTTCCACACAAAACTGATCTCCTTATCTCCTCCATGTGGGTCACATTATCCCCCCAAGCTCAATCATTTATATGTGCATTACAAAGCGCTAGCATTTAAATACCCAACTAGGCAATCCCACTATGCATGTGGGATAATCCCACTATGCATGTGGGATAATCCCACCTGCATTTTTAATTACAAATCAAAAGACTACTTACATTTGTAAAGACAAAACAAAAGGCCACTTGCATTTTTAAATACAAAACAAAAATCCACTTGCATTTTTAAATACAAAGCACATGGGAAAGATGCCACTTGAATTTTTACATACAAAGCACATGGGAAAGAGGCCACTTGCATTTTTAAATGCAAATCACATGGGGAAGTGGTGGGGGTCAAACCTAGGCCACTTGTGTAAAGTATTAAGCCCTTAACTAGTGCGCCATGCTATTTTAAACGCTATAAAAGGAGGCACATTGTATTTGAATGCAAACAAGTTGTAAACATGTATATGGTTTTTTAATGTGTCTATGTTATCCAATGACTTATGTAAGTGTCTTATGTGTTGTTGAGGTTCTCTACCTGGAGTCCTTGTGGTGTGTGTAGTGAGAAATGTAAGGCAAAAGTATCTCCTTCACTCACTAAACAAAATATGAAGATGCACATACAAAGTAAAGGAAGAGAAATAACACATCAAGCTAACAAAACAGTGGACAACTAACCCTACTTTTGATAACATTTGCAATGAGCTCCAATAAAGATTCATATGAATATGTTTACAAGTTCACATATCAAAAAGGATATTCTAAATAAGAAACTCAACAAAACAAGGCAGTCATATAATATAATCATCGAATCCTCTAAAACAACAAGTCTAGATTCAGGCACACCTTATGAATTTACATTCAACATTTCTTTAAAAAACAACCCTCTAGCAAATTAACACTTGCAACTCAGATTCCAATCTTGAGAAAACATTGCAGATGCATAAAGCTATAAGTGTAATAATAAATCATCCAAATATAATTAAATAAACCCCCTAAACAAACCTTTGAAATTCATGTTTTTCATAAAATCCCAATCATAAACAAAAATATAAAGATAGGAAAACTCTTATATGAAATGAAAAATGTTAGCATCCATTCATTAGACAATTTTTTATAACAAAAGCCAATAGCGAGGAGGAAACAAGGTCAATATGGAAAATAGTTGCCAAAAGGTAAGCATAAATAAGAGATATCACCATTATTTTCACATCACATGAGTTTGGTGGAAGTTCAATGCTCTAACTTAATTTTCTTTTATTTTAAAAATTAATGATAATAATACAATTGTTACTTGTACTAGTTAAAGGAAAAGAATCCAACATTCAAAAATAAAATCAAAAGGGCACAATGTCTATTAAAAAAGGTCAACACCAGAGGAAAAAATGCTTTTACAACTCTGGCACAAAAATGGCATCGGATTTTCTATGATTTTTCCTATGCAACTGTCATACCATGACCTTCTCAGGCTCTGCAGGAAATTATTGCTATAGTTTCTCCTAGGGTTTCTCGCCCTCTAGGCATCCCCTATATAATTTCATTGCCATATTTAATTCCTGTTGTTTCAACCGTGGTAGGAGATACCAGAGCAAGTGATGGCACCACCGATGTAGCGCCCCAGGAAATTCATCCTGAAAGTATTCCACGAGGTAATATTTCTCCTCCTGATGTCTTCTTACCCATTCCTAAATTTATGTTGTTTGTGATTGGTTAGAGTAATTTTTCCTCATTGGGTATTTTCTGGGTCGAATCCCCTATGAAAGCATGCTCAAATCCTAGGTTAACATAGTTTGGAATCCTCATGGAGTCCGTCTAGAGAGCGTTCAAAACATGAACAAGGGTTTCTTTCTTTTTCATTTTTTCAACCTTGCCAATGCACCCAATATTTTGGCTAAGCAAGCCACTTGGTATGTTTGTAACTTGCTATTTGTGCTAACACCCTGGAACAAGGAATTTGTGGTGTCTGAATATACCACCCTTAAAGTTCTTGTTTTGGTCAAATTTATTAGTTTTCCTCTACCGTGCATGCCTTTTCTTCCACAAATTGTTGCCTCGCTTGGATGGGTAGTTTGTTTAGAAGCTAATAATTTCTATCACGCTTATCCATATAAGTGACTATGTGTTGAGATTGACCTCTCACATGATCTCAAAGAATTTTTGGAGATCCAAATGGGCGATAAGCACTACTCCCAGAGGGTCATGTACATAACTTTACCAAACACGTGCTTCAGTTGTTAGGCGTTTGATCACAAGCTTAAGGACTGTCTACTCTATGTACCTCATAATCATCCTGTGGCTAGAGCTACCCCCGAGCTAGTTAAACCTCAACAAGAGGAAGGTTGGAAAGTTTTCGGAGGCCGGTTAAAAAAGAACGAACCCCAACAATTCAAAGCTTCTAGCTCCCATGGTCACCAGGAACCAACTATTAAGGAACATGTCCTCAGTATCCCCGCTAAGGAGCCTACATCTTTTGCTAAAGAACCAATTGTTGTTGTCATCTCGGTTACTTCGATGCCAAATTACTCCAGCACACCCCTTGCGGCATCGGTTCTCATGGACCAGACAAATTATGTTTCCCTCTTTCCTATCCTACACTTTGTACCCTTACTGCTGCCAAGTAACTCATAAGGGCCGTCAAAATGACCCCGAAGACCTTCCCGCATCTCTCAAGACCATAACTCGGTACGCATCATGGACTCCACTGAAGCAGAATACAATATTGAGTACGCCAACTAGAAAAAAATTGATTTGCAGGATTTTTTTTAACACAGTGTTGCTCATTTCCTACACAATCAATATGATGCCATTGATGTCTTGGAGGATTGAGATATGGCTTTGGATCAATGTTTCCCATGAATTGGTTATTTTGGAATGTTTGGGGTCTTACAGACTCCTGTCACAAGTATTTTGTGCATGAAACTCAACAATGATGTGTAACTTTGGACGTTTGTTTTTGTAGGAAGTAAAAATTATAGATTTTTTAGTTACATATGGTATGCAAATCCATCTGGCCTGAAAGATTGGATTTTTATAGAAATCATGAAGCAAGGCATGGGGGATTAATTTATACATATGATAAAATTATCCTTGCATATTAATTTTCTTATAATGTTAATCATTACTAAAATGTAATCATGGTGATGATGTGTTGTGGGTTCGCCAATCCTTGGGTTCCTTTTTCTTATGTTTGGGTCATTGTTAGCATTCGTTCATTGGGAAAAGCACAACATGGAAATGTATATGGTTTTATCATGTGTCTATGTGAGTTGATGACTTATGTAAGTGTCTTATGTGTTGTTGAGGTTCTCTACCTAGAGTCCTTGTGGTGTTGTGTAGTTAGCAATGTAAGTCAAAAAAAAATTATTATGGTATTTTTACTATTGTATTTGTGTGTGTAAAAATGTGGGCATTACATAAACCATAAACCAAATAAGGCTAGAGTTTTTTAAGACCTTTGTGGACAATGAGTTGATCACAAGACAAAAAGGAAGAGGTAGATAAGGTTTCTTGAATTCAGAGGTAATGATAAATGAGAGGGCTTGGAAACGAGATTAAAGATCAGGGAACATAGTGCTTGGAGGAACCAAAATTACTTTCTAAGGTCAATTTGATACTTTGGAAAATTTTTATAAACAAGATAGTCAATAAGTAAAGGGATTGATTTGTAATTCTGTTTTGATGTTAGATGAAATTGACATGATCCTTTGCATCAAGACATAATCATGCACTTTGATGGAAACTTATTATAATTTTAGTGATTTTTTCCTCATACTATAAACGCGACTGTCCAACATGTTTGTATTCATCCCCACAATGTTATAGTATTACGCAATGCTCACGTTATTAGGGATGTGTAGTGCCTCGTTGCAATGCACTTTTCTGAGCTAGCGGATGGGTGACATATCATGTCACTTCTTAAATGATCTGTAATCTCCTGGGTGGCATGTGATAGTGGGATTCGGTGGATTCCCGTTTTTCTCCACCATGATCTTATTTTGATTTTGTTATAAAATTCATATGGGTGGGTGTTGGACGCGTCTTTTTTAGGGATGCAGGCGTTGGAAGGAGGGAAAACGTTTCCTTGGGTGCTGTGAGGTGTGTCTTGTTTCGGAATCCACAGCAACAGCCTGCCGCAGTGATTAGCCAGGCAACAGGCATGTTGCAGTATAGTAGAAGCCTTTTTTGAGCGCTTCCAGCAAGCAGGTAGTCTAACTCTATTGTTGTCTGTTCAGTATTGAACGCATCCTCAAATTCGGGATTCTCCTTCAAGATATTTCTGTCTAAATCAACTATGTGACAGTGAGAGTGTTACCAGCAAACCTGATGAAATTTATTTACAAGATTCTCTACTGAGACCTTACTGTTTTACGATGTAGCTCATGGAAGAGGGTCTCTTGGAGGCAGATCTGTTTCAGATAAGAATATTCATGAAGCACGTTTGCTTTGCTGTAATAATGGCGCATGCTTTTTTTGTTGGTGATAGATCACACCCACAGGCACAGGAGATCTATGCAATGTTGGAGAAAATGTCTTGGGAGATGAAGGTAACAGGATATTTGTCAGATTTAGAACATGTGCTGAGTGACATGAAAATCCAGTTTTCAGTGAATGGGAAACCGATCTTTCACTTCATGGGTACATCAACATTCATCCAGTACACTATTGTACATGAGGTCTTGGAGAAGTTTGGAATACAACAAAAGTAGAAGCTGGATCAATAGTTGCAATATTTAGTCTTGGTACAGTCAGACTCGCGGTTACAGAGGGTGCTAAAACAGCGGGTGCTTCACGTGTTATTGGCATTGACATTGATTCTAGGAAATTTGAAACTGCTAAGGATTTTGGAGTCACGGAGTTTGTTAATCCTAAAGATCATGATAAACCCATTCAGCAGGTGCTTGTTGATATGACCGATGGAGGTGTTTACTACAGCTTTGAGTGTATTGGAAATGTTAGTATGATGCGAGCTGCTCTAGAGTGCTGTCATAAGGTTCGGGGGACGTCTGTTATTGTTGGTGTTGCAGCCTCTGGACAGGAGATTTCTACCTGACCTTTTCAGCTGGTTACAGGCCGTGTATGGAAAGGAGCTGCTTTTGGTGGCTTCAAAAGTCACTCTCAAGTACCATGGCTTGTTGAAAAATACATGAATAAGGAGATCAAAGGTGACGAGTGCATTACACACAATTTGACACGATTTACACTGTAACCGACATGCAATATGTTGTATTTCATGGAACAGTTGATTCAGACGGACCTGATGCTTTCCAGGAGTACTACATCAAACATATGGATGGCTGCCCAGTGAACTCGGAAGCAGAAAGGCAAAGAATAATCCACTGTTTAGAGGCAGCTATAGAAAGAAGAATCTCCGAGGGAATGAGACTTGAATTATGCAGTTGTGACCGAGTTGGTCTTCTCTCTGATGTGACTCACATATTCCGTGAAAATGGTGTGTAAGTCACTAGAGCAGAAGTGAGCACCAGGGGTGACAAAGCAGCTACATTGAAGCAATCTAGTGACTGGTCAGCCTTAATTGAGGATGCTGAGTCTAGGGACTGTTTTATGGATATGGAGTCTGTACCAAGAGATCTTTTGTTTTGGTTTTAAATCCATCTTCTTTTGCTTCGTCTTAGACTAGGGCTGCTCCTAATATGAGAGCACCAAGGTTAGGAGGTCCCTGAATAAATTCTTCTCACGCACAGTGGAGACAACTTCAATGTTCTTGTAAATCCAACTTCCCTTTCTGAAGGAGTACATTACTATGAAGTCTACGGTATAGATTGCAAGGTCCCATTGCGTGGTCCCCTATTTAGAGTACTTGTGACAATAATAAAACCTATATCCTTAAAAATGAATCCTCCAGCAACTACTTTTTCAAGGTTTTCCTTTTTAGCAGGTCACATTGAGCGGAGATTTATTGAAGTTCCAATTAGTTCTACATGGGTGGAGGCTACCATGCGAGCTTCTAGTTTTGACACTCCACGATGTTTTTTTTTTATTAACTATCTTCAGATTTTTCCTAAAATTTGATCTCTTCAGTGGGAGAGTGTTGTAACATTCTTGTCTCCATCATTGAAAAGCTTCAGCCATAGGGTTGAAAGTGGTCGAACAGTGGAAATAACTATAGCTCAGTTCTGGTCTAGTGGAAATGGAAGTCTTGCTACAACGCTTGTAGATTTGGAGGTTGAATTCCATGGGATTAGTGCAAATAAGGAAGAGATTCTTCTTTCTGGTTCTGATGCACCTACCAAGATTGATGTGAAGGCCTTATCAACTGAGACACTTGCTCATGTTGTAATTTTGACAAAAGTCAAAGTTCCATATCGACCTGTTGAAGCTAGAGAAATAGGAAAGATATTTCTACACCTTTCTACTGCTATTATATTTACAATTATTGTGAAATTGAACCACTTTTTCCTTGCATTGATTTGTCAGTTGGATGTCATGATGGGAGATTTCCCCTTTTTGCTTGTTTCTTCTTGTTTTAGCTTTTATCTTTGACAGTATGTTGGTCAAAAGGATGCGTGTGCCCTTTCCCCTGAATGTTATGTTTCTCTTGCTCGAGTGATAGGCCTTCATTTGCTTGTTTATCTATTTATTCTTCTCTGCGATTGAGTTGCAAGTTATTATGTTGATTGAACTAGTATTTTTCGATATCATGGAAGTAAGTTTTACGATAACTATGAAGCTCCTCCCTAGCACCCAAGTTGTCTTTTGACGTTTTTTGTTAGCCCCTTCGCAAGTCCCCTTTGATAACCCTTTTGGCATCGAGAAAGGAAGGTCGTAGGATTAGTGAGATCAATGCTTGGGCTAGCCAACTTAGAGTTTTGGTATTAAAACTTGTAGAATGAAAAGGTTTACGTGCAATGTGTTTTCCGTCTCGCGGGTGTAGACTCTTATATTATCTTTCATCTTGTTTCTTGGCTTTTAAGGCCATCCTCAGGAAGTACCTTGACCATCCCTGGCAACTTGAACCATAACTAGCCTTTCGGATCAACTAAGCTCGAGGTTTCTTTGTGCGAATCCAGTACCTCGTTGACACTGGAATAGTTTTGGTCTAATCCCCCTCTCAGAATTGTTGTTGATGGTGCTCTTCTAGTTTTCCTAACTTGCATTATTTCTCCTTGTAATGTTAATGCTATTAATTAATATTGGTCAGTTTTTTTTATGCACGTAATTACCGTAATAGTTTGTGATGGAAATTTCGTTAAATGTGATTAACCTTCGGGAAAAACTCAGCTTTCATTTGATAATCTTATGGATTCATAACGGAAGGTTTTGTTTTGATAATGTCACTTAGAAGTTATGTTTGTATCTTTGTGTGGCGGTTGACTGTGTTACCAAGGGTTGCCTTAAAATATGGTTGTTTCGGGAAATGGATAATTTATTTTAAATTAATCAAACATTAGAATTGTTGTGGAAGTTTGCAAACCTTTAGTGTTATAAAATTGTTGATGACATTATTGTATACTCTTGTTGGACGAAACCCCCCCCCCTTCTTCTCTCGCGTGTTTGCTACTAGCCTGTGAGACTTTGACCCTTCCTGGATGATTGGTAGATCTCTTTGTAGTTAATGGTCAAAACTAGTATACTATGCCTTCGCTTCGAAACTTATGTTGTGTGTATACTCTAATTGATTTCCGGTTCGAAACTCATTTATACATGACTTTTTGTGTTAAAATTTTGGAACCCGTGTTTCCCCTTTCTTGGGCCGATCAAATTTTGTATTTTTAGAAATATATTATTTTAGCCTATGCGTCGGTACCCTTGATAAAATTCTAGATGGTTGATCTATTTATATCAAATCTCAATCTTGTAATTATTGTTTAATTACTTACTTGATGGGAATTTTGTTCTTGCTAGATTGTTTGTCTTCTCCTTATAGGGCCAAGGGCCATTCTCTTACGATTGCTATACTTTCGCTGTTATTACTCCTAACTGAAGTACAAGGTCTTCTCCTTCTTTGATTGGCATGATGAAGACTTTATTTTAACTTGATCGTTAATAGTGTTTAGAGGTTTGAACCAATTCTTGTAATAAAGTGCTTCCTTTTCGTGATATTGTTAGATAATAGTTATGGTGGTTTTGTGTAGCCTTATCTTGCTCAGTTCTCGTGAACTGACTCTTGTGGAAAAAATTTTGTTGCAGATGGATTTTGCAAGTAGATGAGGAATAGACTTATAGATTTTTACATCAACCTCAGTTGAGAAGTTCCTTTGTATGAATCCTTTTTATATTGTTTAACTTTTGATAACATCTAGTGGAAATTTTAGAAGAGGATCATTGTCTTAGTGTATTGTATCGTGGATTATGTGGTCTGAACTTTGGAAACCTTGTATTGTTTGACCATCATTGAAATTATAAGAAAATTTTGGTTATTTTTGTTGAGTGACTTTGCTGGAGTACCAGTATTTTAAGAATTGATGTAATCTTGTTTGGTTCTTGTAAATGAGTGTTGCTACAACCATTCCTTGAGAATAAATTTTGAGTTAAACCTTGATATGACTTAGTAATAAAGCGTCATAAGTAAACAAGGGCAAGAATATCATTGCAAGTAAACTTTATAACACGATAATCCTAGCTCCTCTAGTGAACATTATGCCTTTTATGGTAAAATTTGTAAAATGACCCTAAGGTGAAATGAACTGTTAATTGTTTGAAGATAATAAGATTTAATAAACAGGAGAAAACAATTTTGAAACCACACAATCTATCTCTCAGCCATTTGGAAAGTAAATTTTTTTACTCCTTGTTAATACTTTTAGCGAAGCCTAAGTAAAGTTGTTGATAATTCTAGTTAAGAGCCCTAGCTTCAATTAAATACTGGCTATAACTAATGAGGTCCAAAAAATGTTTCATCTCGACCTTCTCCCTCTAACCCTTTTTCAAGGCACCTTATATCTCTTCTCTTAAGTGTGTTGAACTTGAAACCATGTTGTCTTGTGGGAAAGAACGAATCTTAGTAGCGTTAGTGGTGAGAAGATGGCCTTGTGGAATTTGGTTACTCCCTTTTCTTGATAAACTAATTAACCAAATAAATGCCATAATAGAGAAGATTTAAAGATAATTACTCAGTGTCAAAGGAATAAACTTAACTTGGTAAGATGAATTGTATGAATCATATCTTGAGCCTCCTTGAAAACATAAGCTAAGAATTGCAAGATATCCTTTAAAAATAAATAACCCTCAAGAATATCTCATTGTGGATGGCCCTAACTGTAAGTGTGTTCTGTGACTGGACTTCTATGTTGTCATGTCAGAAAGAAAAAGTGTATTATCCTTTTGGGTGTGAACGTTTTCGTGCTGACCTTGTGGTCATCCCCGTAACAAGTGGTTCCTAGAGTTGGTTGTAACCTTGTGACGACATGTTGTGTCATGTTATATGTCGAAGCAAGTCAAAAAAAAATTATCCTGTCTTTTACTGTGTTGTTCATGTGTGTGTGTGTGATTATGGGTCGTTACATTTTGGTATCAGAGCGTAGGTTCATGCTCTCGAACCTATGGGCCAGAATGGTATTATATGATGATGTTACATGATGGTGGTGGTGTTACATGATGATACTGCATGATGATGATGATGTTGCATGATGGTGGTAGATATTGGAAGAGTAATGTGCTTTAAGCGTGATGTGATTATTGTCGTAATTGTGATATTGTGAACGCACATGATGTGTATGTCACCTTGTGCGTGTTTGTGATCATGTTGATATGTTGGGGATGGGAGTATTCTCCCTCCTTCTTGTGGATTCTATGAAGAGTTCACATGTGAATTACTGTTTGTGATGTGTGAAAAGAATAATAATGTGGATGACAGTTGTATTATTGATACGTATTTTGTGAGCTGAGGCTCGATGTTCCGAGTGCTAGCAACTTGTTGAGTACCCCTTTGGTGGCTAGATAAGGCCACACAGTTATCGTGATGTGACATTATTATAAGTTGATTTTATTCGTAAATTGAGCTTTTTACTTCATTTTGTAAGGACCAGCAGCTTTTCTTGATTGCCATGCTTTACAATTTTGGGCATCTCCTTGGTTTGTGACACTAACATGGGGATTTTTGATACTAACTATGGCTATTTGGCCATTTATTTTTGCTTGATTTTGGGTCTTCTTTTAAATTTGGAATTTTTACCGCCTTGCCCAAGGCTTGTACTTTGCCACTTGGCACTTTGATTGGATTGTTGTGCTGGTCCTATTGTCGTGATGTGTGGAATAGGGTCATGGGATGCACCATGGAATGGTTGGACCTATGGACCCGCTTTGTTGTATATGGGTATGCCCCAAGGAGTACAGATAACTAGCGGGTTGTTGAACCACGCGTTATTATGTCACTTGGGTTAGGAGTGTTCGAACTCTATGTGTCTTGGACCATAGGGTCAACCGACCTCCTTGAGGGAGGCATAAGAGTTTGAGGGAGGCATAAGAGTTTGAGGGAGGCATAAGAGACTTGAGGGAGGCATAAGAGTTTGAGGTAGGCTTATGATATTTGTCTGTATGGTCGATGTTTCGGGATATATGTTGAGTTATTGTGATGTTTTGGTAGTGGTATTTTGATGTATGTGTTACTCATGTCAGATGGATATGTGTTGTGATGTTGTGGTTATGTCATTGAGTCCCTTGTGGACACTATGTACCTGTAGCATTTGTTTGGCGTTATGTGAATTTGTTTCATCGATGCAAATTGAGGGAATGTCTGGTGGATTGTAGTACTCTTTTGTTTGAGTATTTTGTGTGTCAGTCATTGATGTGTGACGAGTACTACGTTATGTGGACTGTGCCTATTCTATTCCGTATTTGAGTAACCTTTTGTGGTGTAATACAATCATGAAGTATATACTTGTGTGCTTGTGAATCCGTAGGGTCTTGTGAACCTGATAGGGTGTTGTGTTAGCAGTTCATGTTGGGCACCCACAATAAGGAATAAATCAAAACTCTTCAATGATGATATTTTTTTTAAAAAAGAAACTAAAACTAGAAATAATGATAATGGAAAGAGACTAATGAAACAATGAACAAGAAAGAACTGCCAATCTTCACAGAACATTGAAAGTTAAAATTTCTCCCAGATGTTCCTAAGGCTACCCTGTGGCCATGCTTTAATCGACTGAAATTTTAAACCATAGGGTGTCCTTTCTCCTTTACCTGTCCTTGGTTACGTGCCATTTCTTTTCCTCTGTGTTATGTCGCATCGAGGACGATGCTTTTCTTAAGGGGAGGAGAATGTAGTGCCTCGTTGCAATGCACTTTTCTGAGCTGGCGGATGGGTGACATATCATGTCACTTCTTAAATGATCTGTAATCTCCTGGGTGGCGTGTGACAGTGGGAGTCGGTGGAGTCCCGTTTTTCTCCACCATGATCTTATTTTGATTTTGTTATTAAATGCATATGGGTGGGTGTTGGACGCGTCTTTTCTGGGGCTGTAGGCGTTGGAAGGAGGGAAAACGTATCCTTGGGTGCTGCGAGTTGTGTCTTGTTTGGGAATCCACAGCAACAGCCTGCCGCATTGATTAGCTAGGCAACAGGCATGTTGCAGTATAGTAGAATCCTTTTTTGAGCGCTTCCAGCAAGCAGGTAGTATAACTCTGTTGTTGTCTGTTCAGTATTGAACGCATCCTCAAATTCAGGATTCTCCTTCAAGATATTTCTGTCTAAATCGACTATGTGACAGTGAGAGTGTTACCAGCAAACTTGATGAAATTTATTTACAAGATTCTCTACTGAGACCTTACTGTTTTACAATGTAGCTCATGGAAGAGGGTCTCTTGGAGGCGGATCTGTTTCAGATCATAATATTCATGAAGCACGTTTGCTTTGCTGTAATAATGGCACATGCTTTTTGTGTTGGTGACAGATCACACCCACAGGCACAGGAGATCTATGCAATGTTGGAGAAAATGTCTTGGGAGATGAAGGTAACAGGATATTTGTCGAATTCAGAACATGTGCTGAGTGACATGAAAAGCCGGTTTTCAGTGAATGGGAAACCGATCTTTCACTTCATGGGTACATCAACATTCATCCAGTACACTATTGTACATGAGGTCTTGGAGCAGTTTGGAATACAACAAAAGTAGAAGCTGGATCAATAGTTGCAATATTTAGTCTTGGTACAGTCAGACTCGCGGTTGCAGAGGGTGCTAAAATAGTGGGTGCTTCACGTGTTATTGGCATTGACATTGATTCTAGGAAATTTGAAACTGCTAAGGATTTTGGAGTCACGGAGTTTGTTAATCCTAAAGATCATGATAAACCCATTCAGCAGGTGCTTGTTGATATGACCGATGGAGGTGTTGACTACAACTTTGAGTGTATTGGAAATGTTAGTATGATGCGAGCTGCTCTAGAGTGCTGTCATAAGGGTCAGGGGACGTCTGTTATTGTTGGTGTTGCAGCCTCTGGACAGGAGATTTCTACCCAACCTTTTCAGCTGGTTACAGGCCGTGTATGGAAAGGAGCTGCTTTTGGTGGCTTCAAAAGTCGCTCTCAAGTACCATGGCTTGTTGAAAAATACATGAATAAGGAGATCAAAGTTGACGAGTGCATTACACACAATTTGACACGATTTACACTGTAACCGACATGCAATATGTTGTATTTCATGGAACAGTTGATTCAGACGGACCTGATGCTTTCCAGGAGTACTACATCAAACATATGGATGGCTGCCCAGTGAACTCGGAAGCAGAAAGGCAAAGAATAATCCACTGTTTAGAGGCAGCTATAGAAAGAAGAATCTCTGAGGGAATGAGACTTGAATTATGCAGTTGTGACCAAGTTGGTCTTCTCTCTGATGTGACTCGCATATTCCGTGAAAATGGTGTGTCAGTCACTAGAGCAGAAGTGAGCACCAGGGGTGACAAAGCAGCTGCATTGAAGCAATCTAGTGACCGGTCAGCCTTAATTGAGGATGCCGAGTCTAGGGACTGTTTTATGGATATGGAGTCTCTACCAAGAGATCTTTTTATTTGGTTTTAAAGCCATCTTCTTTTGCTTCGTCTCAGACTAGGGCTGCTCCTAATATGAGAGCACCAAGGTTAGGATGTCCCTGAATAAATTCTTCTCACGCACAGTGGAGACAACTTCAATGTTCTTGTAAATCCAACTTCCCTTTCTGAAGGAGTACATTACTTTGAAGTCTACGGTATAGATTGCAAGGCCCCATTGCGTGGTCCCCTATTTAGAGTACCTGTGACAATAATAAAACCTATATCCTTAAAAATGAATCCTCCAGCAACTGCTTTTTCAAGGTTGTCCTTTTTAGCAGGTCACATTGAGCGGAGATTTATTGAAGTTCCAATTGGTTCTACATGGGTGGAGGCTACCATGTGAGCTTCTGGTTTTGACACTCCTCGACGTTTTTTTTTATTAACTGTCTTCATATTTGTCCTAAAATTCGATCTCTTCAGTGGGAGAGTGTTGTAACATTCTTGTCTCCATCATTGAAAAGCTTCAGCCATAGGGTTGAAAGTGGTCGAATAGTGGAAATAACTATATCTCAGTTCTGGTCTAGTGGAAATGGAAGTCTTGCTACAACGCTTGTAGATTTGGAGGTTGAATTCCATGGGATTAGTGCAAATAAGGAAGAGATTCTTCTTTCTGGTTCTGATGCACCTACCAAGATTGATGTGAAGGCCTTATCAACTGAGACACTTGCTCCTGTTGCAATTTTGGCAAAAGTCAGAGTTCCATATCGACCTGTTGAAGCTGGAGAAACAGGCAAGATATTTCTACACCTTTCTACTGCTATTATATTTACAATTATTGTGAAATTGAACCACTTTTTCCTTGCATTGATTTTTCAGTTGGATGTCATGATGGGAGATTTCCCCTTTCTGCTTGTTTCTTCTTGTTTTATCTTTTATCGTTGATAGTATGTTGGTCAAAAGGATGCGTGTGCCCTTTCCCCTGAATGTTATGTTTCTCTTGCTCGAGTGATAGGCCTTCGTTTGTTTGTTTATGTATTTATTCTTCTCTGCGATTGAGTTGCAAGTTATTATGTTGATCAAACTAGTATTTTTTGATATCATGGAAGTAAGTTTTACGATAACTATGAAGCTCCTCCCTAGCACCCAAGTTGTATTTTGACGTTTTTTGTTAGCCCCTTCGCAAGTCCCCTTTGATAACCCTTTTGGCATCGAGAAAGGTAGGTGGTAGGATTAGTGAGATCAATGCTTGGGATAGCCAGCTTAGAGTTTTGGTATTAAAACTTGTAGAATGAAAAGGTTTGCGTGCAATGTGTTTTCTGTCTCGCGGGTGTAGACTCTTATATTATCTTTCATCTTGTTTCTTGGCTTTTAAGGCCATTTTAAGGAAGTACCTTGACACTGGAATAGTTTTGGTCTAATCCCCCTCTTGGAATTTTTGTTGATGGCGCTCTTCTAGTTTTCCTAACTTGCATTATTTCTCCTTGTAACGTTAACGCTATTAATTAATATCGGTCAGTTTTTTTTATGCACGTAATTACCGTAATAGTTTTTGATGGAAATTTCATTAAATGTGATTAACCTTCGGGAAAAACTCAGCTTTCATTTGATAATCTTATGGATTCATAACGGAAGGTTTTGTTTTGATAATGTCACTTAGAAGTTATGTTTGTATCTTTGTGTGGCGGTTGACTGTGTTACCAAGGGTTGCCTTAAAATATGGTTGTTTCGGGAAATGGATAATTTATTTTAAATTAATCAAACATTAGAATTGTTGTGGAAGTTTGCAAACCTTTAGTGTTATAAAATTGTTGATGACATTATTGTATACTCTTGTTGGACGAAACCCCCCCTTCTTCTCTCGCGTGTTTCCTACTAGCCTATGAGACTTTGACCCTTCCTGGATGATTGGTAGATCTCTTTGTAGTTAATGGTAAAAAATAGTATACTATGCCTTCACTTCGAAACTTATGTTGTGTGTATACTCTAATTGATTTCCGGTTCGAAACTCATTTATACATGACTTTTTGTGTTAAAATTTTGGAACCCGTGTTTCCCTTTCTTGGGCCGATCAACTTTTGTATTTTTAGAAATATATTATTTTAGCCTATGCGTCCGTACCCTTGCTAAAATTCTAGATGGTAGATCTATTTATATCAAATCTCAATCTTGTAATTATTGTTTAATTACTTACTTGATGGGAATTTTGTTCTTGCTAGATTGTTTGTCTTCTCCTTATAGGGCCAAGGGCCATTCTCTTACGATTGCTATACTTTCGTTGTTATTACTCCTAACTGAAGTACAAGGGCTTCTCCTTCTTTGATTGGCATGATGAAGACTTTATTTTAACTTGATCGTTAATAGTGTTTAGAGGTTTGAACCAATTCTTGTAATAAAGTGCTTCCTTTTCGTGATATTGTTAGATAATAGTTATGGTGGTTTTGTGTAGCCTTATCTTGCTCAGTTCTCGCGAAATGACTCTTGTGGAAAAAATTTGTTGTAGATGGATTTTGCGAGTAGATGAGGAATAGACTTGTAGATTTTTACATCAACCTCAGTTGAGAAGTTCCTTTGTATGAATCCTTTTATATTGTTTAACTTTTGATAACATCTAGTGGAAAGTTTAGAAGAGGATCATTATCTTAGTGTATTGTATCGTGGATTATGTGGTCTGAACTTTGGAAACCTTGTATTGTTTGACCATCATTGAAATTATAAGAAAATTTTGGTTATTGTTGTTGAGTGACTTTGCTGGAGTACCAGTATTTTAAGAATTGATGTAATCTTGTTTGGTTCTTATAAATGAGTGTTGCTACAACCTTGCCTTGAGAATAAATTTTGAGTTAAACCTTGATATGACTTAGTAATAAAGCGTCATAAGTAAACAAGGGCAAGACTATCATTGCAAGTAAACTTTATAACACGATAATCCTAGCTCCTCTAGTGAACATTATGCCTTTTATGGTAAAATTTGTAAAATGACCCTAAGGTGAAATGAACTGTTAATTGTTTGAAGATAATAAGATTTAATAAACAGGAGAAAACAAATTTGAAACCACACAATCTATCTCTTAGCCATTTGGAAAGTAAATTTTTTTACTCCTTGTTAATACTTTTAGCGAAGCCTAAGTAATGTTGTTGATAATTCTGGTTAAGATCCCTAGCTTCAATTAAATACTAGCTATAACTAATGAGGTCCAAAAAATGTTTCATCTCGACCTTCTCCCTCTAATCCTTTTTCAAGGCACCTTATATCTCTTCTCTTAAGTGTGTTGAACTTGAAACCATGTTGTCTTGTGGGAAAGAACAAATCTTAGTAGCGTTAGTGGTGAGCAGATGGCCTTGTGGAATTTGGTTACTCCCTTTTCTTGATAAACGAATTAAGAAAATAAATGTCATAATAGAGAAGATTTAAAGATAATTACTCAGTGTCAAAGGAATAAACTTAACTTGGTAAGATGAATTGTATGAATCATATCTTGAGCCTCCTTGAAAACATAAGCTAAGAATTGCAAGATATCCTTTAAAAATAAATAACCCTCAAGAATATCTCATTGTGGATGGCCCTAACTGTAAGTGTGTTCTGTGACTGGACTTCTATGTTGTCATGTCAGAAAGAAAAAGTGTATTATCCTTTTGGATGTGAACGTTTTCGTGCTGACCTTATGGTCATCCCTGTAACAAGTGGTTCCTAGAGTTGGTTGTAACCTTGTGACGACATGTTGTGTCGTGTTATATGTCGAAGCAAGTCAAAAAAAAATTATCCTGTCTTTTACTGTGTTGTTCATGTGTGTGTGATTATGGGTCGTTACAGGATGAATATATTAAACTGGGGGCACAAATAAGGTATGATTTATTTTGCGTTTCCACTAACAATTTTATAACCATAACCATTTGGGTGTATTTTCCATGTAAAATGATCCATATTATAATACAAATATGGAAATTTTTCCTAGAAGTCATTTTTCTATTAAACTCTGAAAGTGTATGTTTCATACATAACATTCTCAGTTTTAATAACCACTACAAGATATGATATAACCACGTAGTGGATTAGATTCATTTTCTTTTTCGGAGTAAAATATTTCCGTTTGATTTATTTTTACACAAGTGTTTAGTAAAGACAACAATCATAACAATATTTCATTCAGAAAAGGGATAACCCCTATGGGAAAAGGAATGGAGCAAAAGCAAAAGTCTTTCCTTCACTCACTAAAAAAAACATGAAGATGCACATACAAAGTAAAGGAAGAGAAATAACCCATCAAGTTAACAAAACAGTGGAAAACTAACCCTTCTTTTGATAACATTTACACTAAGCTACAATAAAGATTCATATGAATATGTTGACAAGTTCACATATCAAACAAGGATATTCTAAATAAGAAACTCAACAAAACAAGGTGGTCATATAATATAATCATCAAATCCTCCAAAACAATAAATCTAAATTCAAGCACACCTTATGAATTTACTTTCAACATTTCTTACAAAATCAACCCTCTTGAACAAACAATGCAAATACATAGAATAATAAATCTAAATTAACACTTACAACTCATATTCCAATCTTGAACAAACAATGCAAATACATAGAATAATAAGTTTAGTAATAATTCATCCAAATATAATTAAATTTACCCCCCTCCCCCGCACACAAAACAAATCATGCATGATCATAAAATCCCAATCATAAACAAACAAAAACCAAAAAAAATAAGGAGAAACTTATATCAAATGGAGAACGTTAACATTTTTTGATTAAACGATTTTTCATAAGAGAAGCCAAAGGAAAGGAGGACATATGGGAAATAGTTTCCAAAAAGTAACCATAAATAAGAGACATCACCATTCTTTTCAGATGACACGAATTTGGTGGAAGTTTAACGCTCTAACTTACCTGTTTTTTTATTTTGAAAAGTAATGATAATAATACAAATGTTACTTGTACTAATTAAAGGAAAAGAATCCAACGTTCAAAAATAAAATCAAACATGGCGTATGAAAAACTGAAAGAGAAAGTATGTGGGGCTCACATATTCCACATGAAAGTTCAGTTCTCCCTTTCATTTCATTTCTTTCAGTGGCATTGTTTATTTGTGTCGAATCTTATAAGTCCCACTGTTTTTGTTTTTACAATCAATCGGGAATATAACTAGTGGTTTCTCCAGGAGGAGCAAGATTACGCCGTGAGTGAGACATTTGTGATTGGGAATGTAAGACTGGGTACGTATTTGGTGGTTTCTGCGGGTGTTTTTTTTTTGAATTTAAATCGTTGAACAGTGTTGTAGGTGAATTGTGATTTTAGGCTAATCATAGTTCGAGACTTTCTTCTCATTGCAGTGACATTGCAGGATAGTTTTTTGTATATGGCCATGAGTTTATTGTAATTTCATGTTTATCTCTTCGACAAGATCTCAATCTCTACTTAAACTTGGATTTATTGACATGGAACAATTGTTTTCCTTAAGATTATTTCTTTTGGTTTCATATATATTGATTTAAACTGTGTCCTTAACATTTGTTTGTAGTGAAAAAAAGGGATTTTTAAAGTTTTTCTGTCTTAAAAAAGCATCAATGACATGTAGGGGTTCCAACCTTGAGATGGGCACAAGTTTATTTGCTTCCATTCGGGGTTTCTACGTAGCCAACTGAAAAGATGAGTGATGTCCTCATATTCAATAGAATTAGAAGTAGAGGTCGACGGTATATGAGAGATTACAGTCAAATACAGACAGTGACATTTAGCAGGCTGAAGTCCTGATATTTACAGAAGGGCAGGGGTTTAGGTTGATGTTTATCTTACTCTGTTTTCAATCTAAATATTGGTCGAGCACACATACTGATGTCTTGCATTTGGTTCCTGTAACATACTTGGCTTATCAATTAATTGGGCGAAGGGAATAAATTTTTCAACGTTGCAATTGATTTTGATTTAATTAATATGAATTACATAACCTACATGCCAGAATAATGACGACATTTACAAAGAAATAGAGTAAGTTTGTTGACCAAACAAATATCTTGCAAAAGAGTCTTTTACACAGAACTGTGCCAGTTATTTTCCTATCTAGAGGGAAATTTCACAATATGTGCATTTCCAGGATATGATTCATATTGGCTGCAATTCTGTAGAACTCTGTTTCGATGAGATGGTTGCAAATTGTCCTTATAAGTTCTGGATGTAGGCTCAGCACAATCCATTTTCTTGGCCTGGTCATCCTTGTTGGCATCATCTTTTGTCAATACTTTGACAGGTTTTTTGTTAGCTCGTCCAACAGAAACTGCTTCTCACAACAATTTGCGTCCGGTGGGAATTCATTCTCAGCCTGCAAATTATTATGAAATCCATCAGTATCAGTTCACTTTCTTATATAAACTCAGTCACTTACTTCATTGTTTCTAACCTTCATTGCAGACATTGTGTGTAAACCAAGCAAGGATCTTTTCAATTCAGGAAGTCAATACTTCGGTTGCCTACAACAATCATCAGATGCCATAGTGAAGCTTATCCACCCTGCATTGTATAGTTATTTATTCAATATTTGTTGTACTCCTCAGATTCAAGCCATTTTACAACACAAGATTGTTCTCCTTTATGGCCTCGTCTGCTTATCGTGTACAATCACGAAGTCTGCATTCTGATGTTTGTGGAACTAATTTTTTTTTAACGAATTCAACGAATGGACGGAATTGTTACTAATATTTGGCATTAACTGGAAACTAACAGAACTTCATATTCATAATTTAGTGTCAAGAAAGAATTCATTTTATTCCTGTATTTGAAGTACTTATTTGTAAACAATACATACAGCCTCAAATGCAATATTAACCGTCACAAGACGGAGGAGGAAGGTGAGTTTAAACAATCGTTCAACTTTTCTTTCTTAAAGGCTTCAAGAAAAACATTATTTTACAAAAAAAAAAAAAATTGGTTGGCAATCTTTTGAATATTATTCAGACGAATAGGTTATTTATGTCAAAGAAACAAGCTAGTCCTAAAAACAAGATGTACAAACAGTGATTCGATCGCCAATATTTGCCAAACAGTTTCACCAAGCACACATTATTTGCATAAGTGTACGAGAGTATTTCCATCTTTTTCTACACTATTTCCTACAATTTGATTCAAAGGCATAAAAGGTACAAGCTAGATGGAGAGTACCAGATTTAAATTGTCAGAATAGGTTAGCTATTGGAAATTTGCAGATGAAAAGTGTCAAGTTTAAGTAACGTCAGGCATGCTTTCAGTTAAGTAACCTACTCTCATGTTAGTTTTTATTTCTCAATTAAAACATAAAGCAGTAGAAGATACCTTGTTTATTTACATATATCCTGCAAATAAATGAAATGGTGTAAAACTGGGTTTAAATAAGCCATATGAAAATGGATGCCATTAAGAGGGTAACTAAAAAAGAACAACAATCATATGTTTAAATATGCCTTGAAAACAGAGAGGGGAATTCCATTTCTTCAATTTTTTGACAAATCTTCTAAAAAAAGGCTCTTCAATCAAGAAAATATATGGGAGCAATAATTGGATTGTAACCTGTAAGAAGCCACTTACAACAGAGACGGTAAAATGAGGTAATGCGTTTGAACAGAAGAATCCCCATGGCAAGAGCTACATGCATTCCATCCAGAGTGATGTAACTCATCACCCAGGTAAGTTACAGGCAGGCGATGCACTATCTTCAAATAAGAGGACAACTTCGGATCCACGTCTATCGTAGCTAAGTAGTCAGGCTTTTCTCTTCTGGTACTTAAGCCATAAGTAGTATCAAAAATTGATTAAAAAATCACAATTCAATCAGTATTTCGTTATGGAATCTCCTACATTTTTAAGAATGTTAAATAAAGCCCAAGCTATTGAGCAGAAAATTTCAATAATTAAAAACATGCAACCAACATTAATTGTTGGAAGAAGGATGTGGGCCTAAATTTGGTGCCTAACTTGGAATTTTGACCTCCTTCCCTTAAATTTATTCTGCATAATCTGATGTATTTTAGCATCAAGTTGTAACCGTTAGCAGCTTCAAATGCAAAAATCAGCCGATAACCTACCCCTCCCCAGTGTCCACATGTCTGTTATGTGGATTTATTGCAAGTATAATGATTAAATAAGTAGTAAATAGTGTATGATTGAGGGAGATTCATGTGGCTTTGAGATTACGCACTCTTAAGGAGAGTAAACAGTTAATTGGATTAAGGCTTATACCTCCTATAAGGCCTGTCACTGAGAAAAGGATGTCTACTCTGTCAGTCTCCAAGGATTTAATGAACTGGCAATCATTATTTATATTCAGTGAGATTGGTGCATTGGGGAAACTGAGCATCTTCTTTTTATATTGAGAAAAGTAACAAATCAATCTTAAAACAGGGTTACATGGAAGGTCTCTTCTTAAAACATCCAACACAGCTAACAAATGTTTTTTGTCATTGAGTCAACATCTTTGTTGATAACTTGATCTTGTGCAGCAGTTGAATAAATTATACGGTTAACTCAATTTCCGTCTTTTCCCTTGAATACACTTATGAAGATGCCAAGGAATAATAGAAACAGACACACCCAATAGAGTTACTGTACCACTGAGTTTTTGGTGACCATTAGAACAATCCTCGACAATAAAAGAAAAGAACATATATCTCCTGTAATTTCAAAGATTTGTGCTTTCACAATCCATAACATAAACTGAAGTTTTTGGATAAACTTATGTTAGAAATTTTTTTATCGACGTTTCTGATCATTTCACCTCATCAGAATCATTAGTAACTTGTTAGCAATACCAAACGAACTGAAACTGAATATATATTCAAAATCAAAACTAACTTTTAGTGTTATTCCTAAGTTGTTTATATGATTCTCCAGTGCAATGGCGAGTGTACACAAGATTTTCCAGTACTATATATTTGCTTCGGATTTTCATCAGCAAAAGCCCCAACAACCATATCAATGCATCCAATTGAGTTGTCTGAAAATTTGACATGTTCGATCTTCTATACATTTGAGGGAAAAATGAAATCCCTCAATAATTTTTCAAGTTACAAGCTTGCGACCACTCAAAAACAAGAAGAGCCCATGGAACTAATCCTCATATGAAATCATATCCAAATTGCAAATAAGTTCGTATGCTCCAATACAAATGGGTATGTGAATAGAAAAAGACAAAACAAATATTTACCTTAAGAAAGTTGCAGAATAAAAATAAAAGGAGGCCCAAAAAAAAGAGTTGAAACTCAAGCTTGAGAGTAGAAGAACAAAAGGAAATGTTGGAACGCATCCTTTCTCGAAGAAGAAGAAGAAAACTGATGTAGATCCATAAAAGAGGTCATTAGCTATTATTACAACTGTGGCATTATTCTTCTTTCAGTTGTTAGACCTACTCGGCTCAATCTTTCAAAATTTTCAAAGGTGGTGAGTGCAAATAATTTTTTAGTTTATGTGTAGACAGAGTTGAAGGCCAAATGTCTATCAATGCATTACAGAGTTATAAAGAAGATATTTAAACATACTCGTGCTCCAAAATGCTTTCAGGTGATTTCTCTACCAAAAATTTGCGCACTTGTGGAAATTGTGTCTTCTTTATGATCTCTGTGACATCAAAATTCCTCCCCATTTTCTTTTGGTAGATCATGCCAATAGGAAATCCTTCCAAGAATGTTATGCAATATAAAGGACATTTTTATAAATCACTTTGTAATGCTTCTCTGTACAAGTATTTTGGTAAATCATTGTAAGTAAATAGCAGACATGTCCTTGGGTTTCTGATTCAAAAATATACATCTATTAATAAAATTAATGGATTTCAATAAAACAAGATACGATGAAAAGAAATTGAAGCAATTGAATAAACATGCATATATCGGCTGAAGCAGCAACATTGGGATTTTCGTTTCTTACCTTCCTAAGGTATCCCATTAGCCCATGACCAACACAAGAGACTTTTAAATCCTGAACATGCTGTCTCAGATCACTATGCACCCAAACACAGAGGAATATGCCAACCATCTGCTTGCTAGCCGACAAACAATAACCTTGCTGACTTGAATTCCATGAGCCCACATTTCTTTGAGGCATTTTATCAAACAGTTCACGTGCCTTGTCTATGCTTCCACATTTGATGGATGTCCATACCCTATTCGAAAGCTCCCATTTTAGCACAGGCAGGGAGGATGCTGACAAAGGTTGTGGAATTTGGCTTTACATCTGCCAATTGCAATTGCATGAATGTTTCTAAGTAATTATAATGCATTTTCAACAAATCCATTTTGGGCATATCTTGCAATCATTACTGTCCACGATACCACATTATTTTGAGGCATTCTGTCGAACAGTTCACGGGCCTTGTCTACGGTTCCACATTTTGCATACATGTCTGCCAGGACATTTGCAACCACATCTGAAAAAATTCCTCCATCCTTTATGCTTTGATGGATTTCCATGAGAAATTGTCTCGTTCTTGCACTTGGTCAAACTCTTTACGGGCATCTATCAAAACTCTACACTTGACATACATTAAAATATGTTTTTATGGAAAGCTGTGTGTAGCAAATGCCATTAAATCACCTGTGAGCAATGAAAGAGTGGACTGTCTTTCCTTGTGAAGCCATGCACGTGAAAATACAGTCCTGCAATAATTGAAGATAAATAATCTTCAGAGGGGTTGTGTGTAATAAGCTTGATGTAAATATTAAAAGCCCTCTAGTTAGACAGCCTGTAGATCCACTCGCAGAAATGCAGGCCTACCAAGTACGTGAAATTGGAGTCAACGTAGAACACCCATGTCAGGTTGAAGATACCATTGACAGACGGATTTGACGTCATCGGAGTGCTGGAATTTTCCCTAATTGGACAGATAAAAATGGAGCCTCAGCCAGTCGTGCCCAGAGGAGATGGGAAAGGAGTATGCGGCCGAGGATGTGAATACGCGGGCGGTCATATAGGGGATGGTACCGCATTTCATCAGGATCAACACCACGGAGATGAAAGATGTGTTGCTCTGGGCCGATGCCGTCGCCCATCTGAAACTCAGAAGAGCCAAAAATAATGCAAAAGTGGGCCAAACTGATCTTGGCGAGGGTGGAACCGGAGCCCTCCAGCCATCCCCACAACCTGTAAAAAATGACTTATTTTCTCCATCAACAGCTAAATTTTTTGATGACAGGCAGGTCGAAGCTGCTCAAGCAGCAGAGCGTCGTCGTTGGAGGTCTATTGCACTATAGCCACGCCTCCGGCGTAATTATCATAGCCATTATTTAATTTAAAGTAGTTGGGACTCGGCTGTCAACATGATCTTCATCCACATGCAAATTTGATTCCCACTCACTCCCATTTGTTTTTTTATTTTACTCATTTGCATATGAGTAGTGCCTCACCCATGTGCCATAATGCAAATGACAGGTCTTTGATGTTTTCTCTTTTCTAATCATGACAACATTGTCTTGTTATTTATTATTTTTTAATAATGTTGTCGAATATCCCTTCCTCAATTACGTCTTAACAATACGATTATTGTAGTTTTCTTTGAGCCTACACTAATGCTTAGTTCTTACCCCAAAAAAATAAATAATATTCTCTCATATTTATCCTCTCATATATATATATATATAACAGCGTAGGGAGGCGGTTATAGAACCGCTGCACAAATAGGATTGTGGTTAAAAAATTGCCACCCAAGTAGGGCGGCGGTTATGAAACCGCCTCTGAGTCAGGGCCGTGGTTTTGTAGCTATAGGTCAAAAATAATGGAAAATTGATGCGGGAATCTGTAGAAAAGTAGGAAATGGCAAAGTAAGGTAAAATATCCTACAAATATAAGTTACAAAGAGGTTAAGGATCTCGATCACATTCGGAAAATACATGAATCATCATTTGGGGTTTTGAACCATTTTTTGACAATAATAACAAGTGAAAATTTGGGTGCATACATATTTCCCCCTCGGAGAATAATTTTAGCCATGAAGAGGCATAAAATGTTGATTTCAAGTATGAGATTCCTCAAATGAGGATTTCAAAGCTATACCTGACATGAAAACACTTTGCATTTTCTAAATCAGAGAGTTGAACTTAGAAATCAAAATCCAATTATGGTTTTTATTATGATGGAATATGCATATAGTGTTAGGTAGGCCAAAACATCACGGTGGGTGAGTTTTTAGGCAATTGTGTTGGGTAAATGGGTAGAAATAGGAAAAAAAAGGGATTTGGGGGCCGTTTTTGGTCCGGCCCTGAAATCCCACAGTGACCGATGTCGGTCACTAGTCGACCAGCATCGGTCACAGTGCAATTGTGTAGATTAGCAGGTACAGAGACCGACATCGATCGAATTGATTTATATTTTTAATTATATTATATGTTTTGGTCCTATATATATTAACTATATTATATTATATAATATAATTTATTTATATTAATTTATATTTATTAATATATATATATATAATTAATTTTGCTTCATCAATTTGGGGTGTCCTTACAAACCCATGTTGTTTTGATGCATCTTCATTCAATGGGGAATGGCTCCCACGTTTTTTACACGTTTTCTCTCTCCTGGGCTCGACCCATGCATTGTAAAAGCCAGAGTTGGCTCATTTTTTGGGGTTGAACATTTTTTTGAATAGAAAGCTTCTTCTTTCACCTTCAACAAGTGATTTTTGCAAGTATCAGACCTTATTCATGGTTCGATGGACACATTACCTTCTTGGCCGAAGATTCACACCCAGGACTGATCACTTTAGTCTTCACCACATCTTCATGCAGCCCAATCTCAACGTTCGTCATCGGCGTTAGATGGAGTTGCTTTGTGAGTATGACATGGAGATAGAGCATGTGAAGGGTTAGGAGAATGTGGTTACATATGCTCTCAACAAGAGGTGACATGTGGTTATGGCCACCTCAGTGAGCACAGATTTGCGGAGCAGGATTCTACAGCAGCTTCCTCACAACAGTTTCTACATTGTAGATAGAGTAGAGATTGAGTCTCAGAGACCCCTTGAGCTTTCACTAAATGAATCCTATGCATGGGTTATTATTGGCCCATGCTTAACAAATAGTTTTGTTGCCATGTGAAGAAATGAATCAAATGTCAATAGCATTCCAACCTCACACATATCCCTAGTCACACTCTCCAACCAACTCAATATATTTGGCCTTTCTCACAATGGGTGATTGACCTTATTGGCCTTATCAACCCTCGTTTATCACATCAACATAATTCCATCATTACATCAATTGAATATTTTACAAAATTGGTGGAAGTGATTCCCCTTATCCCTACTAAAGTATATAAAAAAATTGACTTCATTCATCATCACATTATCTGTCACTTTGGTATACCTCATAAAATCATCACAAATAATAGTAAATCATTCAAAAATAATAAATTAAAAAAATAACATTTACAATGGCATGCTCATCTTTTCCACACCTTACTATCCATAAGCAAATAGCCAAGCCAAAGCATCTAATAAAATCCTCATGAAAAATGTTGACCAGGCTGGTAGATATTGGCATCTTCAAATCCCATTTGTGTTATAGGAATATCAAACCATATTTCAAAACCTTACAAATGTTATGCCCATCTCCTCAATATATGACACCAAATTTTTTCTTCCTCTCAGAGTCCAGATCCCATCCTTACACATTTCTCTCAAATATTTCATCTCAGTAGAATAATATCATCAAGAATTCCTATCACCACTAATATTGAATTGACTACTCGGCCTTCCAGCATGGTTATAAAATAATATTCAAGTGAGGACGATCACCCCTCTATGCCTCAAGCTTCCAAGGAAAATATTACTCTACCGTCCTCTATTGTTATTTCATTGAGACCAATAAGGTCTTGTTCCTTAAAGAAAACTAAATTTTTTGGCCTAGATTTTCTAATGAGGGTTTAATACTGATTTTGGAAGAAAAAGCTGAAGCTGGTATTTGTTTCCTTGAAGGATGATTGAATGATTATGAGTTTATGATAACTATTCTTTGGCTAAAATTTATATAAATATAAAACTTATAATATAATTTCAAATTGAACATTATAAATTTGAAATGTAATCTTAATAATATAAAAATTTATAATAAATTTAAAATTGAAAACATATTTATAAAATAATTATAAATTTTATACTTCGAAATATTTTTAATAAATATAAATTTACAACTACAATCATTTTTTTATAAATTTGAAAATTTTAGAATAAAATTAAAAATCAATAGTAATAAATACAAATTTAATCCTAATAAATTAAGAATATATAAAAAATTTAAATGATGTCATATTATTAAAATTTTAATATTAAAAATTAAAAAATTCAAATTTAATCCAAATAAATTTAAAAAGTTAAAATATTAATTAATCTCTCTTAGAGAGTAATTAGGGTTCTGGAAGGGTTTCTGAAGGGCTTAATCAATCCACTTCACAAATGAGACACGAAGATTTTTTTATCGCGCAACTAAAGGGCAGAGGCTGGAGATGCGCGACAAAAGACTTGTTGTCCATTGACGCACGACAACAAATCTTCTATCGTGCATCTGTAGCCTCTTCCCTCTGGTCGCACGACAACAAAATCTTTGTGTCATGCATCAACAAGGTTGTTGACGCGCGTCAACGAACCTACCTCACTGATGCGTATCAACAACCTTGTTGATGCACATCAGCGAACCTCTTACCGAATAAGTAATTTATATACATCCAATTTATCACTATAACTTCAATTCCCTCAATCTAATTAACTAGCTGACAATTTTCGAATTCCAATGTTTGTTTATTTCTACTAACTTGGTTTACCATACAAAATATTTATTAAAGTCACTAAAACAATACCTACACGCCCTTTTTTTATTTAAATTATCTTTCCCCATTTAACTTTTTTTACCCACACACATTTTAACTTTACTTCCTATTCACATTAAAATAACATTAACTAAGCATGCAATGAACTAAACTATGAAACCTAAGCAAAATAAAAGACTGAACTACTGAAATGAGAAATTGAGAGGTAAATTTGAGGGGCCATTTGCTTGAGCACAAGCCAACAATTTATAGCATTTACATTTACCCAAAGGTAAAAACCAAATTGATCTCTTAAACCATAAACAAAGCCAAAACACTATTCCAGGGAACCAGAATCATTAATGCAAGCCAAAGGTGGTGAAAAAAATCTGGTAAATGTTGAAATTTACGTGAGTCGCGTTAAAAAGAACATTCTGGAAAATGCGTGATGGACCGTTGCCCTGAGTAGGGTGGCGGTTACAGGACCGCTGTCCTTCCTGGGTGGCGGTCACGAGACCGCCACCCAGCACATCTCAGGTGAGTGCCCGACACCGACTAAGTGATAGGCCGATGCACAAGGGATTAGAAGGTTATTCTAAGGGCATCAAAATGACTACACAAATATTTATCTTAGGAGAAATAAATTATTCTTGATCCCTGTCAATGGAATGAAGTGCAACAATCAGGTCTTCCATGTGAAGTCCAGCCAATTCGATAAAATTACTATCATTGAAAAAAAAAATATCGGTCCAAAGCTAAACTGATAGTGATTATAATGAAAAGTGGTAACGATAGGGCAAGTAAGATACAAAAAGGTTAGGGGTGCCCATAGGGGACAAGGGCACTTGGACGCTAGCGTCCTAGCTGAGCGCTGGTGTGCAAAGTCAATAAAGATAAAGCAATGAAGATCAAACTAGGCTGTGGGGTGTGCAAGACCAAAGAGAAAACAAGAATGACAAAAAAAGGCCAAAGATAGATGTCAATTACTAGTTTTCTCACTTACGAATCATATGAATAATAATATGTGATTAGGTCAATATCATTCTTCGCTGAGATATTCATGTGCTTTCCATGCATTGTTCTATGGGCCGCTCATTTTATTGTGTAGAAATTATTATTCAATTTGCTTCCATTTTACCCGTTTGAGTTGTCTTCCCTGTCATCTCGACTTCCTTTGTTTCTTTTGAAAACACATTTGTCAATTAGTATGTTATTACCGAACTATTGCTAATACGCTTGATCAGTGAACACCTTTTCTTATGTGCAAAGTTTAATATCCTTTGTAACTCAATTTTCAAAAACTATTATCAGTACAACTTGGCAGCCAGACTTTTGTCATTGGTAAATGACTACATAAAAAAACTTTACCAGTGATGTTGTTTATCAGTACACGCATTTATCTGTCCATATGGTTGTATATATCAACCAGTAATGGAAAAAATTTACAAGTATGATCTGCAACAACCAAATGCATGCCTGATTATATCAACAAGAAATCCACTTTGTGGTGCCATTAGCCATTCTTCTGTCATATATGCTTTTGTAGCACTTTGAAAAGCATCATAAATACAAGCAAAGGTGGTGAAAAAAAGTTGGTAAACATTGAAAAATAACACGAGTCGCATTTAAAAGAGCATTCTGGAAAATGCGTGAAGGACCATTGCCCTGAGCAGGGCGGCGGTTACAGGACCAAAATTAACTAAAACATTAATTAAAAGAAACATGTTCTCCTAAGATTAAGTAAAATTTTACATCCACAAGATTGAGTGCTGCCTTATTACATCCAAATTCCATTTTGGTGCAAATTCAATCATCAAATTTCACATTTACTACAATAAGTGCAGTTTCCAATATTTATTTGTAAAAAATAAAACAAATAACAATAAAAAACAATTAAATATCCCATAACCTCAAATATCCCCTATTTTCATGTACGTAATTCACCCTCTAACCACGAATGACTTGGAGTAGGCCATGTTGGGTTAATGGCGAGTTAAAGTTCTAAAAATAGAAAAGTGTTAAAACTCCAACACTCTCCCCAAAAAGAGCACCTCAATATGAAAATAGATTAAGTGTAACATGTAACTCCATTTAAACTTCATATTTTGCCTCCATGGAAGCCATTAAAACCAGTTCCATGCTCTATGTTTCCAAAATGGTATTTTACTTATTTTCGGTGATCATATCGCTGAAAACCCTTAGAAATTTACCAAAATGATCCATTTGAAAATGCATTTCAGATGATTTATCACTTGGGATATTTCATGACATGATTTATTTTCTATTGAGAAAGAATTTTCCAGCCAAGAATTCTATTTTTCTAAAAAGTGAAATGTTTCACCTTTTTCTTAGATTGTTTCTTTGAATTGTTGACGAAACAGATAGGGTAACGGGCGTAGGAGGAATACCTGTTCAAATGTCAGTTGATGGGTTGTTATGCGCGTATGACTTCTAAATCCACAACTGATTGTGAGAGCTTCCTTTTGGGTAGGAGGAACTACCTGTAATGAAAGCAAGACCACTAGAAATAATTAAACAATATTGGCAGTGAACTTCCTAGCATGAGCTAGATCCGGGAAGCATGATACTTCCTAGATGGCTGTCAGTCCACTATTTTAAACAAATTAATGTTTAAAACAAGGTAAATCCTATTGTTATTTTGAAATGATTTAGGTATCTCACTTAAAAACACAATAAGAAAATGGATCTAATATAACAGGCTAAGCTAGAATAGAATCCATGGGTCAAATGGTTGGTTCTGGGTTCTGCAGGTTTTCTAAAGGTCTCGGGTAGGTCACCAATGAGTGAGGGTGAGGTAAAATTAGGTGGATAGGTGTCTGTTTAAGGCTGTGTGGACAAACACAGAGACCGGCGACAGTCAGGGGTGACCACTAATTATGCAAATTGAATATAAGGACACAAGTTATATTCGACAATCACATGGGAGCTTTCCTATTAGACTAAAATCAGTTAAATAAACAAAATGATGGTTATTGGCTCTATGAAGATTTTGGAATTCCTCTTTGCATGACATGCATGATTTTTAACTGAAAATAGAACCTTCTATTTTGCATGTCTACCACCTATTTCCAAGTAATTGACTTCTTCCAGTAACTTGAAGTAATGAATTTTTAAACCAATCACTTAAGCTTTATAAATTAATTGATTACTCAATTACTTTGTCGAAGAAAATAAGAGAAAGAAAAATAAGTTATTCCAGCTGCAACACTCTCATTCTTATTAATTATGTTAATATTGAAATGAAATCTTAATAAATAATAACTATATTAATAGTGGACATTAATTATATTTTCTTATATTAAGTATAAATTTAGGACATAATATTAACATTATATTAACATGTTTATATTAAAATGTAAAAATAATATATATTAACTTTATATATTAGTGTGATTTTTACATTATATTAAAATATTAATAACATTAATGTCATAATAGTATTAATGCTATTAAAATTTAATTATAATATTGAAATTTTAAATATATATATATAGTAATAATAATTTTATTATTGTTATAATTATTATTAATATTAATAATAAATATTATTTTGTAAAATGTGATAAAAGAAATTAAACTAAATTTTAAAAAAGAAAAAAGGGATTTTTTTTTTTAAGCCTTGCCGCTATGGGTAGTTTGAGAAAGGAAAAGGGGTGGGGAGGGGTCGGCGACCCCAGCCCCACTCCACCCACCCCATAGTTATATGGAGTGGCGGGTGGGTTCGACGACCCCTTCACACCCCCCATATTAAACTTAAATCAAATGCGGTGGGGGCTAATCCCCTACCAAACCTTGTGAAATATGTTATTCGGCCTCCCTGTGACGCATTGAACAAAGACTGTGTTTTTTTAAAACCCGCAGCCATGACCTTTCTTTATTAACATTATATATATATTTTAAAACCCTATATATATAATACCCTATATTTTAAAACCATATATATATATATATATATATATAACCCTCAGACATGCACGATCCCTCCACGTGTCTGGTTTCAAAAGGGCACCCGTTTTGGTTGTTGGTTCCTACCATTTTGTACAGAACCGATTCAAATTTCAAATGAGCATATCTTTCAGCTCAATGCTCAAAATATCATAATTATTAAGGTTTCATCTCTTGAATCAAACCCAAGATCAAAACCATTAGTTTTTAAGGTGTTGATTCTTCCTCTTCTTCCAACACTAGTTTATAAAATGATGTATCTTATTCTAATCAACAATCTATGCATGATGAAAATAAACAAAATGAGATTTTTCACCTAATATTTATTTCAAAACATTCAAAAATCGATACTCTATTTGATAGTAAATCTCAAGCTAATCTGATTTTATAGGAGGTTGTGAAGAAATTGGGACTCAAAACCAAGCCACATCCTAAGTGTTATCCTTTGGGCTGGGTTTGTGATGATGCAAAGTTATAGCTAACATAAACTTGTAGATTCCAGTTTTCCATTACAGACAAGTTTATTGATGAGTTTGATTTGGTTGTTGTTCCTTTGTATATTTGTGGTGTAGTTTTGGGAAGTCCTTATCTATATGATCACAAAACAATATTCTATAGGGAAGAGAATAAATACTTACTTGTTAAGGATGATATTGAATATATTGTTAGAGCTCATCATGTGAAAACAATTATTTCCTTGTTTACTATAGGGAAGATGAAAAGGTTTGTCAATTCAAGAAATAATTTTTTACTCATAGTGATCAAAGCTAGAGAGAAAGATCATAAAAATTATTTTGAGGATTGTGATCCTAAAAATCGTAATGAATTAGTTAAAAAAATTTCTAACTATGATGATGTTTTTTAGGATCCACAAGGTCTACCTCATAAAAGAGGGGTTCAACATGAAATAAAATTGCTACAGGATGCACCTCTTCCCAACATTGGGATGTATAGATTGTCCATTCAACTCAAAATATAATTATTTAATTTTATCATTAGTAATACCCTTCACAAACAAGTGATAGGGAACAATAACACTTTCGACACTTTTGTGTCCCCTCTATCCATTAATTAATTATAATTAATTATATTATAATATATATATATATATATATATATATATATATTAATTTACATTAATATTAATATATATATCTTTATACATATATATTAAAAATATATTACTAATAAAAAATTAGTATATCATTATTAAGTTTATTATTTGAGTCTTGCACCTGAGACACTCGACTGCAAAACTAGGAACCAACAACCTATACGTTTTTCTTTTTGCTTTGAGGAGTCAATTCTAAATTCTTAATATCTTGGCCATACATTGGACTTTGGAGCCCCTTTTTTCCCCGAAAAATATTTTTGAAACTTACATTTATAAATTAATTGATTCGAGACACATAGACTTACATTTACAATTTTTTTTTTAATTATTATTATAGGTAAAACAAGGTTGAGGGGGCCCTAACCCTTACATAGCAAGGCTCCTAACAGAGTAGATGTTCAAATACACAACAAAACAAAAATATACTCTATAATAGATATATATCATTATAGAACAATTGTAAGATTTTGAAATGAAATCCTAGCTATATACATTATATTAACATGTTGCAATATGGCTAAAAATAGGAAATTTCGTGCTTCAGAGAGGACTATTCCACCTCAGAGCTTAGTCTTATTATAAAATCAAATTGGATCCATTCCCATGCACATGAAACACACTTTAAAGCCATGTTATTCTTTTCTTATTAGCCATAATGTGGATGAAAATTTATCTCCAAGTAGGATATTGTTGAGTTGTGGAGCTTAATTGCTTCACATTTGCATGTTTTATTAACTTGTTGGAATACACAATAACTGGCGTCGATCGAAAAACTGGCGTCAGTCACCTAGCGGCCGATATCAGTCAAGGAAAGGAGGAACCGACACATTATAGACACTAGCGACAAGACCCATACAGTAGCACTTGGAACTTGTGTCCTCCCCTAGGTGCTAATTTCTTAGGGAAATAAATAGGAAATTTCTCTATATAGCACAATCTTCAGTAGTCTATGGTAAAGTTCTCTAGTAGCAGGAATTTTCCTCCAAATAAAAAATGCATTATATATCCTACAATCAGTTACAATATGGAATAATATAGAGCAACACGGGACGTACCATCTGCAGTGGTGCTCATTCGGGAAGTTTTCATGGAAGGAGAGTAAAACTAGACCTCTCTCTCCAACACTTATCTTGGCATGAGATCACCCAAGATATAATTGTTGGAGAGAGAGGTCTAGTTTTACTCTCCTTCCATGAAAACTTCCCGAATGAGCACCACTGCAGATGGTACGTCTCGTGTTGCTCTATATTATTCCATATTGTAACTGATTGTAGGATATATAATGCATTTTTTATTTGGAGGAAAATTCCTGCTACTAGAGAACTTTACCATAGACTGCTGAAGATTGTGCTATATAGAGAAATTTCCTATTTCTTTCCCTAAGAAATTAGCACCTAGCTCTTCTCTTTACTTTGTTCAATGAATGTCAAAAAAGGTACTATTTGTATTAAGAGCATGTAGAAATTGCATCAATTGCAATGTGAAATCAATTTTATTTTATTTAAACATGTGGTCATATGCACAACGGAGTTCGATCCTTGCAAGTGGCAGTAATACGAAGTTTTTTTGGTTGTTTTCTATTGGATTGAGGTTACTTTGTGTATTTTAAATCTGAATTTCAAGTTAAACCATTTTCTCTGAGGTAACAGAGTTTGGAGCTTATGTTGAGGTATTTTGTTTGTGGTGGAGAAGCTTCAATAATACTATATTTAATATTAATAATTTATTATAATTATATAATTATATAATTATATTAAAATTCTTACCAGGAACCAAACAAAACATATTTTTGTTCAAGACAATGAGCGATATAAGACTAGAGTGGCCAAGTCTTAGTTTAAGAACTTGAAGAAAGGAGCCTCAAGGTTTCCCAAAACAATGTACAAGGTTGATTTTCACGAAAAATTATCATATGTTATCACTCTCCTTTCCAGGATTGGGGATTCCCTCTACCAATGAGTTTCATTATTAAATGTGCCCCTATATCAATATTATATGAGATGGTCTATCAGAGATTTTATTGGGGAAGCTATTGATATATGTAAGAGCTTTGAAAATGTTAAAATCTTCAAATATTGACAAATAAAAGACATATTATCAATGTTATACAATATTTTGAATACCAAATTCATGTTATTTTTAATTTCAAGTGCATTTTCATAGCTTATTTTGTCTGAGTGTATGAAATTCCCCAAATTATAACTATATTTAGAACAAGAACATTTCCTATTTTCTCTAGAAGCCATCATTTCTAGTTTCGTGAACAATGAAACTTCCAACATCATGTCAAGAATAAGGAATTTATTCATTTCATCGTCAATGTGTTCAACCTGAATACACAATGTTTGTTGATCAATAACTTCTGAAGTTAGTACCATACCGACTTCACTGAAAAATGTATTCATCAACAAAAAGTAACCACATATCAACGTGGTAATTTTATGGGGAATGCATTTCTACAAACCATTCATCGTATCTCTTTTTCATATCCTCTGCTCCTTCAATCAAAAGAATTTATGAAGTGTAAAAGGTCAAAAAACCTCAAATCTGCTATAATAACGAGGCTATTATGGAAGTTCCTGAGAAGGGTACAACCCTCACAAAAACCCTTCGAAAACATCCTGAAAAAAACTTTGACAAAGGAAAATCCTGGAGAGCCACTCGTCCTTTGGATCTTGTTCATAGCGATGTTTCTGGTCCATTTCCTTCTCCTTCATTTACAAGAGCTCTTTATGTGCTAACCTTCATTGATGACTATTTGCGATATACTTGGGTATATTTTCTTAAGCTTAAGTCGGAAGTCTTTGAACATTTTCAGGACTTTAAGGCTCTTGCTAAGAAATCGGTGGAATGGTCTAGCATGTTTTGGTCTTAGGACTCTTAAGGGACTACACTGACGTGATTTCTCAAACTCCATGGCACCTAGAGAGGTCTCGTCAGATCCGAAACCTCCATGTTGGGGCCCTCTAAAAAATTCTATCATGGTTTTATCCATCTCCATTTGGTCATCATAATCCATATCTATTTTAATGTCATCTTCCACATCTAATGTCATTATATCATTGATTCATTACAAGTAGATAGAAGAACATTTTGAGAATTTTTAAATGTCCAGAAACCTTTTTAAGATTCCAGAAGTAGATTTTTAGTGGAGTGTGAGTAGATAAATAGAATTATTTCTAGTTATGAGTTGCGAGAGGACAATTAACCATTTAATTAAATAAATTTTTAATGAAATTAGGTAAAGGGGGTAGGAGTATAGATTAAGTGTAATTAGAATTAATTTAATTAATTCTAAAATGGATGTAAAAATGATATAATTAATTTGATTGATTCTAAAGGAATATGATAAATTTAATTGAATTAAATCTAAAAGGGATAAATACTCGAAGTATGAATTAATTAATTTAATTAATTAATTATAAAGGGGATGTGAATAACTTGAGGATAGGCTAGGAATAAGCATGCATTTTAACGATGTTTACATTTGTCCCTCTTTAAAATGTTATTATGAAATAACATCATTTTAAAGATAATAGACGCATGCATATTAGCAAACATAAGGAAAAGAAGCATGTTGGGCTTGTTTGATATTCCTGGTGAAGAATTTGGATGACCCAATGAGTAGAATGGAAAGGGAATGCCCCCCTCAAGAGGCTGGGAAATGTAACAAAATGGCAGAAAACTGTTTGATAGGAATAAGGAAAGTAATTTGATGGAGGATGGGAAGGATTGCTCATGTACCATGAGCACTCATTTAGAGACTGAAAGTTAGAACAACCTTATTTTTTTGTTGCATAATATATTTTTCTCCATGATTATTTCATAATCATACCTTTTTAGTTAAAACTTAGTTGTTTTTAATCTAGTTCCTTGTATGGAAACTATTTAGTAATATAGCACATTTACATACATTTACGTCTTCTAATCTGCAAACATTTGGATATTTAAAAAATCTAACCTTAACATGAAATGCTCAATGCTTAGGGTGTATTAAATTCGTGTTTAATAAAATTAGTAGACTCGGGTTATTTGAAAATATAATACCCTAGGTGTATTAAATTTTTAAATAACTTCAAGTCTTATAACTTTGTAAACATGTTGATTTTTTTTCAAAAAACCCTAACCCTAAATTCTAAAAAACATTTAGGCTTATGGTTAGGGTGTATTCAATTTTTTTATAACGTAAAGTCTTTATATTTATAAACTTTTCGATAATTAAAAAAAAAAACTAACCTTAACACTTGAGGGTGTAATAACTTTATTTATAATCTAAAATAGTAAAAGTTAAATTTATAAATATTTTGATTAAAAAAACCTAATGCTAAACATTATAACATTCTCTAATATATAACCATGCTATAATATTCTCTAATATATTTTAGCTAAATTATTTTTCTTTATAGCCTCGTGTAAAGAAGAAGGCTCAAATGCCTTTACAAACCCAATGAGAGCATCTGTCAAACCTGCTGTGAATAGTGAAATCAACCTCATCTCTGTGACATCAGGTACCATGATTGATAATCTCTGAAAATCTACGATATACTGATCCAGGGGACGTTTTGGAGAGTCATTTGGCTTCTCCAATTGATTAAATTAGGACTTGTGTGCATCAAACTTCTCTTCCCAAATATGAAACAAATCAGAAGTCCCTTATTTACACCTCTTATTCAACAAATTTGAATAATTTTTTATCTGTTGAAGATTGGTTTGATTCATATTGAGAGGATGAGATGGTTAAAATTGCGTAAGAAAAGGGGTTGAACACCAAAACAAAGTAGGTAGATTTGGAGGACAATCAAATTGGCTAGGTTAGGGGAGAGGAGAAAGTGTTTTTCAACACTATTGGTACCCAAGGCCTCGAGGAAGAGTTTATTGAAAGTGAGCAAGATGCCTTCAAGGAATGTAATGATCCTCATTACTCTACATGTCTAGAGGTTGCTACTTCACCATATTAATAATACTAATTATTAAGTATTAATTTACAATTATACCCACCGTATAATGATTTACTTTGAGGAATACGTTTTGTGCCACCTATAATTATAGTTCGATATTAACACCATATTTAAAAATAATTATAAAGTGAATCATTAATAACCTATATTATATTATATATATAATATCTAAATATATATATGATTATATAATATATTAAATTTTAGCTTCAACAAATTCAATTAAGTCATTCACAACTCAAAACACCACAACCAACTCATACAAATTCATCAAAACAACTATATACAAATGCCTATATCAAAACTGAATTCTTCTATTACCAAAAACTTATTTCAAATGCTTTGATATCCCACTTTGATACCAAATGATGCATTCAATTTGCATACAAGTCATCTACAACATCCACAATGCTTAAGAACCCTCAATTTCATCAATTCAATCCATTTTAAAACACTGAACTTGTCACTTTGCACTAATAGGAATTTTTTTCTCAAAATTATAAAAGGATAAAATCACTTATAAAATTCTGTAAAACATCAAATACATATGCTCACATCACCAAACTACTTTCATTACTTCAATTTGTATGTTTTCCCCCTTTTGACCTCATATGCCTTTAAGACCAAGTTTAACGCTCTAACCATGAATTTAATATTCTATATATTTATAGGAGGTATCACTAGGTTCATTAGTTGAAATTTTAATATTCCAACTTGTCCCTAAAATCTCTAGTCTCAACTCTTTATACAATTCCTTGTAACAAGTAATTATCCAAAATGACACCTCCTCTAGTGCTCACCTAGCCACTTGGATGTTTCGGTGCAATCAGTTTGGTGTCATGACCCACCGTTTACAAAATACATCGTTTGACATCCTTACATTGTCTCAAACTACACTATTCGGCATTTTTTCCAACAATAAGGCAGCGAGAACACCAATTAGAGAAGGAAAAAACCAAGATAGACTATTATAGAGGCTCCCTACGCCAAGGTGTAGGATCAAACAAGACGTCCTTAGGTGCCACGGAGTGCGTGTAGTCACCCGTCGAAGTTGAATGATTTTTTGGTCTCAGGGCTCTTAAGGGACTACGCCCGAACGAGGTATCCCAGAAGCAACAACGTTGTCGCGCACCAAAACGATGCCTCCTCTAGTGTTCACCTGGCCACCCAGATGTGTTGGCATAGTCGGTTTGGTGCCACAACCCACCGTTTACAAAATATACTATTTGACATCCTTACACTGTCTCAACTACACTATTTGGTGCGTTTGCAAACAATAGGGCAGTGAGAGCACCGATTGGAGAAGGAAAAACCTGAGACAGGATACTATAGATTGTCCTTACGCTAATGTTTAGGATCAAACGAGATTTCCTTAGGTACCACAGAGTGTGCGTATTCACCTGTCGAAGTTGAACGATTTTTTGGTTTTAGGGCTCTTAAGGGACTCTTCCCGAATGAGGTATCCTAGAAGTAAGGACGTTGTCATGCACCAAAATGACACCTCCTCTAGTGCTCACCTAGCCCAAGTGACCTTGATGATCCCATATTTCAGAAAACATAAAATATTCTATTTATTTTTAACAATTTAATTATAACTTAATACTAATTAATATATATATATATATCTTAAAATCAACATTAATGATCGTTATAAGTAAGGGATTTCATGGTGAATCTTATTAATTTTAGCTAAATAATTGACAATTTTCTCATCCCCCTTCATGGGCATTGTAAACAGCTCTAAAAACAGTTTAATGATCTTAGACAACCTATTGCCTTCATGCATAATTTCTAATTGCTTTCATACATCTGCAGGAAAGTCCATATGGCCTATATGCATCAAGAATTCATCTTTAATGATTTGCAATAGGATGGATAGAGCTTCCTAAGATTTATGAGAGAAGGAGCTAAAGTTTTTAGGGGTAGCTTGTCTCCCTGTGGGACATTTTTCTATACCAATCACAAGATCCCAGAGCTTTCTACCCATAAAACAAGCTTTTAATCGAACTCTCCATATGCTATAATTTGTTTCATTTAAGAGTTGAGTATTATCTAAGGAAAAACTGGCAGAAATAGCATGTTTAATGTTCAAACGGAAAATGTAGACAAATACAGCTAAAAATGAGTCAAGGAAGCCAAACAGAGACAAAAAATAGCTACATATCCTTTAATTTTCTATATAAATGCAAATAACTCTAAATTAATCAAAAATTAGCTTGATTTGATCGAATTTAAGATCAATTTGACAAAGCTTAGTCGGGGTCGAGTTTTCAGGTGAGCTAACCGAGCTTAGACTGATTCGGGTTAGAGTAGCTTGACAATTTATTTAGAAATTTGAAAGGGTGAGCTCAAAAAATGATCTATACGATCTCAAAACGAGCTACTTAGAAAAAAAGGACAAGTAAAAAAATAGCCAAGGCAGGGGGCGACACGTGGCAAAGATAAAAAATACCAAGAGAGACACATGTTGGCTTTCAAATAGATCCCCAGGCAGATGCAAAATCTTTAAAAATTAAATTCAATGCCTTTTTAGATCCGTGACAATAACCAAAATAAACACACGAAAAAAAAACTATGAAAAGACTGAAAATATACGTGTCACTTTTTAATTAGCTCAACGTGTCCTCTCACCTCAAAATGCAAGCCAAACAAAAAAAAAGTGAGCCCATTTTGGCTTTTACAGTGCAAGAAACGACCCTAGGAGAGAGAAACACGAGAAACGTGGGAGAGTTTCAACCACTGACCAAAAATGCAATAAAACGGAACGGGCAGATTTTTTGAATTGATTGTGTCAAAATTTATACTATAATTGTTTAAAAAACATGCACTAGAATCGAGATCATACTTGTAAGGTTGTACCGTGTAATGTGTTATGTTCAAGTTTGCTTACAACTGCCAATAAATTTTTCTTCGTTTGGTGAAATTGTGAATGAATTGTAATTTGTGCACAGTGTAGCCTGGAAAAGACGCAAAGAAAATTAGAATTTAGTGAATATACAGTGGAAATTTGTAGCTTATTATATTATTATTGCCTTACATTACAACAAATGCAATTGTGAAATACATTTGCAATGAATAATATTATGAAATTTAAATGAGGATGTCACCTTATGATTTGCTCACAACTTCTCCATTATATGGTTATGGTATGGTTGTTAATAAAAATTTGGAGTTTCGATGGTAGATTTGCATCTGGGTCTATGTCACTTTTGTCTGACCTCCCTCAGGCTCCTTTTCCCCTTTTCATTCTCCCTCAATCGAGTATCTCACTACTTCCTTTTATGGTGTATCACTGCTTAATGTAGGCTCTTTCACCCTCTCTCTCTTTTTCACCTTGGAACGGTTAGATTAGGATTAGAATAAATTCTCCCTGCACTGGAGTATCTTATAGCACGTAGATTAGGAAGCAAGAACCTACTTTCTTTGGAGGTCCATGTCAAGTTTTGCAAGTCCCACAGCTTGAGAGATTGTCCCATGTTATGCAATCACACTGAATTCCCCACTCATAATTAGGCCATTTAGGGGTGTTGTGATTCTGCGCTAACATGTTCATCATAAGAATTTTAGGGACGAAATGGTAAGGATGAATAAAAATGTGGAAAAAGAGGAAAAATATGTCCTAGGTGGCACATGTTCAAGTGGGATAATAGGGACCCACAAAGCTGAATTGGCTGATTTTGCAAAGGAATAGATTAAGTTAGGTTTTTTTGTTCTAAACCGCAAAGGTTCACGAGGGACATATGGGACCCGAAAATTTGAAAAAATCACATGAAGAAGGAATCAGAAAAATTGAATTTTTTTGTCCACAATTTTTTGGTCATGCAATTGACATGGAAAGTAAGTGTAAGGAGGTTATTGTAAATAACCTTATGTGAAAATAGGTGTCACCAACCTAAATATATGTGAATTATTTTAATTCTTGGGATAAGTTGTCCTCAACATACATACGTTTGTTAGGGTGTGCAGAATTTTTTTTAGTTTCTCATTGTATATGACCTTACGCTTTTTCCTTAGAATGCAGTTCACTAAAATTTAGATTTATCTTCATTGGTAAACCCTGTTACAAATTTGAATGAGGTTTTTTTTAAACACACTGCTATGAACAAAAACCTCTCTCATATTTTCCATTTGAATTTTTTGTTTCTGTTTATGGAACTTTTAGTGCTTGTCTGATACACTTTTCCTCAGACTGCAACTCACTAAAAGTTTGATTTCTCTTTATTGGTAATACCTGTAGCAAATTTGAATGATGTTTTTGATAAACACATTGCTATGAACAAAAAAATCTCTCAGATTTTCCATTCGATTCTCTAATCTTTCATAATTCCTCAAAAACTGTCAAAATCTACTTACTTTTGGAATTAAGCCTACGTGTTCTAGAACTAACTCTGCGAGTTCCAAAACTAAGCCTGCAAGTTCCGGAACCAAGCCTGCGAGTTCTGGAACTCACAGACTTAGTTTACTAATAGATATATTCAATAAGAGCTTATGAAATTGTCATGTGAGTTATTAAGTGATATTGAATTTCTTATATAGGCATATATAGGTGAAATGCCATGCCAAGGCTAACCTTAAGAAGATGAAAGACCACATAAAATATTAAAATTGGAAACAGAGTCATTATATAAGAGGGACCAATAATTTATAGGTTGGCTAGGACTGTAGTCCACTAAGGACCCCACTTTTTGACATAAAGGGGCTGCATTAAATAAATACTTTTTATTTGATTTTAGAACAGTATATTTTCAATCACCTTTTGTCCTTTAACTTCTGTTGACTTTTCCACAAGCCTGGGCCCCAAAATTGGATGAATAATTAATTAAATTAATCAATTTAAAGGATGTCTTTACTTCTCCAAAAATGGCACACTTTTTGGCATAAAGAATTCTATTTTTAAGAAACACATGACAATGAGATTTTTTACCCTGCAAGGCAACCCTGAAAATCTCATACTTCACTTAAGTCACTTGATTTTCATAATGGGATTATTTACCCTGTAAGGCAGGAAATAAAATCTCATGATTCACTTAAGTGATTTTTATTTTATTCCACAATGGAAATTTTTACCCGGCAAGGCAGGTAAGAAATTCCCGTCTGCTTGCTGCCTCTAATTTTCCCATTGTCACTTAAGTGATTTTGCTTCCATGGGAAAAATATAATTATATTATTATGTCATAATAATATAATAGTATCATTATTAATATCATTATTAATATTATTGATATGATATTTAAATTGGAAAATATAATGGAACTATTTTCGATAGGGATATTATCTGTCAATCCTCTATTCGTAAAATACATCGAATGGGCTATTTCTGGCCCACTCTAGAACACGACGCAGTAGAGTTTTTACACAGGTGTCATAAGTGCCAAGATTTCTCCCATGAGATCAACATGCCGGCACAAACTCTGCAACCAATCGCGACTCCATGGCCCTTTTCTACATGGGGCCTAGATTTAATAGGGAAATTCTCTCCCTCGTCTACAGACGGCCATAATTTTATAATCACGGCCACCGAATATTTTACCAAGTGCATAGAGGCTATGCCTCTTACTACTATACCGGGTTCTATAATCGCCAAGTTCATTTTGAACCAAATCATTTACAGGTATGGTATCCTGCAAATTATTATCTCAGATAATGGAACTTCTTTTAACAATGACGAAGTTTGTGAATTGTGCAATAAATTTAAAATAAGCCATCATACGGCTTCCTTGTATTACCCTCAAGCCAACGGACAGGCTGAAGCGACAAATAAAACACTAAAATCCATTCTCCTTAAAACGGTGAAAGAAAACAAACGAGATTGGCACTTGAAGTTATATCCGGCCTTATGGGCCAACCGAACCTCAATAAGAACACCAACAGGAGCAACTCCTTTCTCACTAGTATTCGAGGCAGAGGCAGTTCTCCCACTTGAGGTTGAAATACCCAGTCTCCGTATTTCATTACAAGGGATTCTAGATGAAGACGCTTACAGGGAAGCACGTCTCTCCCAACTAGAAAGCCTAGATGAAGCTAGGTTAGATGCTGAACAATGGCACAGAGCCTATGCTGACCGAATGTGCCGGCAGTACAACAAGAAATTCTATAAACGCAACATTTATGAAGGTGATCTAGTTCTAAGGCTAGACAGCCGAATCAACAAAAAGACCGGCGAAGGAAGGAAGTTCCGGCCTAAATGGTATAATTTAGGGTTACATGTATTTATGAATAACGAGACTAAAGTTTGCGTGCCATCGTAAAAGGAAAACTAAAACTTTGTTCTAAATCTAAACCAGATTTTTCTCGGTTTACAAAATCAAACCCTTCCGCTTCTAACAAAGACAAGAATCATGGGTCCACCAACGCTATCTTATTAAAAACATCACGATCTGATAGCGCTTCTAATCAAACACCTCGGAGAGAATATTCATCTTCTCAAAAAGGACCTTCGTCATCTCGGTCTTTTACTTCGATGGGGGAATCATATGCTTCTATCTTAGAAAAAATGTTGGGTCAGATGGGAGGGAGTATTATCATACAAACTACCACTAATTTGTCAAAAATAGAACTCTAAGACTCCCCTAAAGGTGTGTATTTATGTGGAGGTCAAGACCATACAGTGTCTGAGATCCCTTTAGATGTGGTTTTCAATATGACTGCATTCACTAAACCCTTATATTTGTCACAACTAGAAGAGATTTTAAAGGAAGAGTCGGGTTTAAGTTTTTTGGATCGTAATTTAACCTTAACATCCTCAAGGGATCAGAGTTCAAATTTTTGGGCCATGGTAAAAATAGAGTTTTAAGACTCCCATAGTTATTTTTTCACCAAAAATGAACCCTTCAAACTACTTGTAATTACCCATTTTGATTTATACTATTTTCCCTTTTTTACATAAATGCTACCTTTTATAAAAAACTTATTCATTTTTTTTTACATGTATTTTTGAAAAATTTTATATTTTCGAAAAATGTCATGATTTTTGAAAAAGTAACAATTTTCTTAAAATTCCAAATTTTTGAAATAGTCATATTTTCAAACAACTTGTGATTTTGAATAGTTTGGCTGCTTATATATTAAATGATTAAATTAATTCCTATTTTCAGTGGCTAAGGTCAAAGCATACTATGAGGCTTGAGTTAACTGGAAGCAGAAGTCTAAAATTAAATAAATTTAATTTATTTAATGGCAGCCATGAGCATGAACAAAATAGGCGCCCCATTTGAAGAGTGAAGCTTATTAATTAATTAATTAATTGCCAGGAATAGGAAAGACATTAATTAATTATAGAATGGTGAAGATTATATAAGCAGGCGCTGCCATATGGATGAATTAATTAATTCACAGGCAGAGAAGTGCAGCCCAGAGGAAAAGTTCGCCCCATTTGGGAGAGAAATAATACTTTAAAAAGTATTATTTCTCTCCCAAATGGGGCTGCATTAAATAAATTAAATTTATTTAATTTTGGAATTCTATTTTTAAATTCTTTTTGTCCACTTCCCTTTGTTGACTTTTCCACAAGCCTGGGCGCTAAAATTGGGTGAATAAATATTAACAAATATTTATTTAATGCATTATTATTCACCCAAGCTGGGTCGCACTTTTTGGAATAAGGAATTTCTATTTTTAAAAGTCACATGACAATGGGATTTTCAGGGCTGCCTTATAATAAAGCATTATAAATCAATATATAACCATGCTATAATAATTTATCTTTTACACGAGCTGTGCTGGAAACTTCCTTTTAGGAGCTTGTGCATATGCTCTCAAACTTCCAATTGAAGCCTTCATTGAAGTTACTTGTGTTTTCCTTCACCCAGAGTGCTTTCCAAAATTTAAAATTGCTCATATGCAATTAAAAATAAAAAGATGACAAGTTTTGTCTAGATTATTTACGGAAAACATTGCGCTAGTGCATATACTGGAGAAGAATTGTAAAAGCTTCAAGGATAAAAGGGGACAACAGGTCAGAGGTAGCCCCACAGGTAAATCACGGCCAACTGCTTCTTGATCCAGTTTGGTGAGAATCAAAGGAAAGAATTCATCAGCATATGGGAGTATTTCAGATCCATTCATCAGCATATGGGAGTATCTCAAATCCAAGGCAGAGATATCATTCAGATCATTCAATGCCAAAATAGATGAAGCAGAAGTGCAATGTGTATTGGATCAACATGCAGAGTATGGAGGAAGGACAAGAATGAGAGTTTTGCAGCTGGAATAAATTATTTTATAATATTATATTTAATTATATTAACATTATATTATATTATATTGTATAATTAATTTATACACACAATGTGTATATACCACAAACCCGACAAAATTTGAGATTCAAACCCATGACCTCCCAGATACAAACCATCATACATATCACTGTGCCAAGTAGTTGTTGCATGCCACATTCCTTTTTCAAACACATATATTAAAAAAAACACAAGGATTCGACACCTCAGCCAAGATGAATCCCACCCCGCACATGTATGCATGCATGCATCATGTCATTCTGAAGTGTGTGCGCGCTATCCTGTTGTCAGGATCAGGGGTTAAATTTGAAGCCCATTTAGACATTTTTCAGGTTTTTAGCTGTAAAAAACAGTCAAAAAATATTTTAGAAGTGACAAAGGATGGGAAAATTTTATTACAACCTATCAAATATGGCGTTCAAAGTAAAAAATCAGCCATTTTTAGTTTTAAATACATGTCAATATTCTGCTCATTTCAAATTATTAATAACTTTTCATTGACTGTGACATATGACAGCGATTTCAACTCTTGGTTGTCACTGCCAATTACCACTTGCAATTAAGGCCACCACGGATGTCACTTCAATCTTATATTTTCTATATTGTAGTAATTAGTTTGATGGAAGGTGGTATATTATATAATACTTTATGTACATTTGTAATGAACATTTTTCGTTTTCCAATAAATGTGTTAGATGCAAAAGATACCAAAAGATTTTGGCCTCAACTTTATTTATCTCATACCATCATATCGTATGCATGGTCATGGAGATGGTACTCCAGTGTCTTGTCAAATTCAATGCCCAACTATGAAATGTGGTAAGTATGTATTTGTAGTGAGCATTTGTAATTTGCAGCATTAAAACTTGGTTTTCATATTTCTTACAATGTGCATGTTTTAATATTGTTCTTCATTAAGTAATATGATTGTATAAGAGAGTGAAGAACATGGCGATTCAGTGAAACAACACAAAAATATTTGGAGGTAGGCAATTTAGTCTCTTAATATCCATATTAGGGGCATTGAATTCATTTTATTTTAATTATAATAATGTGACTTCTTATAAATAAAACCATTCCTTTAAATTACATAAGTTTGCATTTTCTTATGATTCAAATAAGTTATTTAAATTGTATGTGCACCTCTATAAGGTTTGATAGTTGTATAGTTAACTACAAGAACATTAAATTTTAATGAGCCCTTGTTAACTTGGCTGCTTGTAAACTTGTCCAAATATTTAGTTTTTGTTTACTCAAAATTTCCATTAAAACATATGCTACTCCACAAAGAAAAAGGATATTTTATTCTAGTGTTATTTATAATTTCAAGTAATTTGTATAAACTTGTTATTAAGTATTTTTGTAAGTACTTTTGATGCTTCAATTAAAATATGTTACATAAGTTATCTATCAAGAGAAATACTAGTTCCCTCCATCCCCATATTTTCAAAATCCTCCTCTAGAACAGTTTTATGAGACCTATCATGAATATTTGTATATCCCAACCCCTACTAATCTATGTGGTTATCCTTCTAACCATAATTATTTTAAAGAATAGGGTTATGCATATGATGGCAATAACTTCATGGTGAATGTTGATTTCCAAAGGAATATTCAAGAATTTGAGGTGAACATGGTATAATTTAGGGTTACATGTATTGATTATAGCAGCCCATGCTATAATATTCTCGTTATTTTTAAAATAATATTATTAATTTTAGCTAAATAATTGATAATTATATATATATATAATTAATTTATATATATGGATATAGATAAGATAATTATACTATATCCCATTTTCAGATGCAAACTGATGAAGGTCGTTGCATCTGACCATCATCAGTTGACCTAACTGGTGTTGGCTTTTGGCTCTTTTGGTTATTTTACCTTAAACAACCTTCATCACCTATTTATTCTCTATTTTTGGTCCTCAGGACACCATCATATCCCGTAACTTTCTAATATCTCTATCAGATATAGTTTTCCCTCCTCTTTCCATTTCCCCATCTCCTCTTTACCTCTCTCCAAAAAAATTCCTCCCTTATACATTATACAAGAAATTTGTCATAGGTTTAGTGGAGTATTCATGTGTGATCCCCAACCTAATGGCCACCCAAAATTCTAATTAGTTTACATTCAATAAATGGGACCCTCCCCATATCCAAGGAGGAGGGGCCTAGCCTCGTGACCGTTGATAGAAACCAATAATCTATCCTGCAATAAATAATTTGAACAACATGTTATGTACTCATTTGCTTTAGTTTCACCTTTAACTCTATTTGTGCACAAGGTAAGTAAAACAATTGTATTTATGTCCATTATTTTTCATTCTTATCTATTATAAGGAAAAGATGAAATACATTTGTTCTCTTCATTCAGCTATTTCCGAGGCTAATAAAGAATATCTGGAGCATACCGAGTTTGACAAAGATATGGAGAAATGTCTAGGCACGTGGACACATGCTACTTCTAACACAAGAATTCCAAGAGGCATGGAGATAGCAGAAGCATTGAATCCTCAAATTAGTGGGCCCTCCTCAGCCATAATCAGATGTCTCTACTTCTGGCTCTCCATTCTCTTCTTCTATTTTTAGTGTCGATCTCCTTGTAATTTATTAAGGATTTTGTATTGTGCATTTCCTTAATTAATCTTTTGATTAAAATAAACGGTTACCAAATGTAACCACTTTGTAAGCTATATATTGAGCTCTCCTCGCCATTCCAAAGGGTTGGAACTCTGATAATTTTTGAAAGTGTAAAATAACTCAAAGCTAACAATACAAAAGATTTCCCTTCCTGTTTTCATCTGCATCATTTTATTCTCCTGTATCTCTGAAAGTTTGTGAATCATTATCTATTGCATTAGAAGCTTTGTATTCTTATGGATGTTATTTCTAGAACTTTGTGTCCATGAAATTATACCTGATTGTTTTAATGTGAACGATTATGTTCTATATATTGTCCTTGCTCAACATTTATAAGGAACTATTTTGCTATCTATACTTCCTGAAAGTGCTATTCTACCTTTTCCCTTCCTTAGTTCTTATGTTCTTTTGTATTGATAATCTGTCTTGGCATTAAAACACTTTCATGATATCAGAGTTCCTCATCAGAGTAGACAGTTGTACATTTGTAAATAGTTTGGCTACTTGCTTTCAATAAGGGCACCTCACCCATTAAAGAGGAGGGACGTTCTGTCCCCTGATTATTGCTTTCATTAAAGTTCTATTTGACAACCAACAATGGGCAACCAGATAACTGAAACTTTGAGGTTAATTTTGATTTGAGATTTCCTTATGCCTTCATAGATACACCCTTGTTTGAGCTTAGCAGCCACCATTATCACCACCACAAGCATTCTCCCTCATTATAGTTGAGCCTCCATATTGAACATGTAAGAAAATACAAGATATAATAAATCTCCTAAAGACTAAAGTAAATTTATCGTATTCACCATTTGTTATCAAATAATGATTGGTACAACCTATGCACATGTTATCGAGATTAAACATTGTCAAAGTCTTATAGGGATTTGGATTAAAAAATATTTAAAAATATTTTTTTAAAAATTAAAAATAATTTTCAAAAAGTAAAGATGATTCCGCGAAAAACTTGAAATGTCGATCATAAGAGGTCACTTTTTTAGCCATTCTTAAGAAAGAGTAGGCCCATCTCTTTTGCTGACTAATTTTAAGCTATGTTTTTTTGGTAAACATTAAGTCTTTCTTTTTTATTTTAAATTGTTAAAAATAACAAGAATATTATAGCAGATTTGAGAATATATATATAATATATAATTTATATATTAATATTAACTATTATATAATATTTCCATTATGTCATATATCGCAATGTGGGACTAAAGTCCCTGTTAAAAGAAAAATTGTGGCCAACTTGACCGAGTCAGCAGAGGGGACAAGGTGGTCGTCTTGTGGGGGGACCAGGAGGGATACGTGGTGGAAGGCAATTGGCATGTGAGAGAGGGGGCAATAACCACTACTTGATGAATAATGATATGTGCTTGGGTTTGAAGGGGGAATTATATATAGAATAAGATTTATGCTATGTTTTAGGCTATAGCATATAATATATACTATAGGTTTTATTTTATAATATAGTTATTAGGTTTATAACCTATAATTTTAAATTATTTTATGCTATTAAACTTATAGGTTATAAACCTAATAACTATATTATAAAATAAAACCTATAGTATATATTATATGTTATAGCCTAAAACATAGCATAAATCTTATTCTATATATAATTCCCCCTTCAAACCCAAGCACATATCATTATTCATCAAGTAGTGGTTACTGCCCCCTCTCTCACTAACTATAGGAAAGTTACTTGCTGATTTTCATTCTCGCCTGTAGCTTTTTCTATCATAGAAAATTGGACATAATCTCGGTTATGGCTTCATATAAGTCACCCACATTACAAACCACAGGCTGTCTCGGCACGACCTCGGGAGGTCGGGTACTGGGAAGGTCACTTGTCGATTATCATCCTCGCATGTCACTTTCCCATCGTACAAAATTGGTGAACCTAGCGTGAACAAACAATTCTTCCTCTTTTATTTTTCATTTCTTTCATCCACCTTCGCTCTTTCCCATTATTTTGTGGGTATTCATATACCCCGCGAATATGTCAGGATACGATGCATATGGCAGACCTCTCTCAGGTCTCAAAGTAAACTATAGTCAAACAAATAGACAACCATCGCCCTCACTTTCTGCATGCGCTGATAACTATTCAAGTAATTACTTATCATCTCAAACTCCTCAATTCAGAACGAAGAATTTGAGCTAACATATATATTTATTTATATATTTAAATATTAATTATAATATTTATTAATATTATATTTATAATATTAATTATAAGATATATATATTAGTTATTAATAGTTAGCTGGGCATATGGTAATAATATAATTATATAATTCTGTTATTATTTTTATTTAAATGAGAAACTAAATAATGGATACATATGTTGAGTTGAAGTTGGGAGCACTTTCTTTTCCCTTATGTCCCTGACCTCATGGATGTGAGGGACATCATTTTCCATAATGAGCAAGATGGCGACACATGGCGGCGATCTGACGGAAGGGAATGAGTGCTCCAAAATCAGCTTTAAAACACTGAGGGGATGGAAAATGGTCATATGTGTGACCAAAACACTCTCCTAGATGGATGGGTTCATTTTTAAATGTTTTGTGTCCTTTTCTTATAATGCTTTATCTTTTCTTGGTGCAAAGGTAACCCATGCTGTTTTAGCTAAATATATAACCATGCTATAATAATTTAGCTTTTACATGAGCTGTGCTGGAAACTTCCTTTTAGGAGCTTGTGCATATGCTCTCAAACTTCCAATTGATAATTATATATAATATAATTATATATATATAATTAATTTATATATATGGTTATATATAGGACCAAAACATTTTAAAATTGATTTAGGAATATTTAGGAAAGATCTGGAAGTTTAGGAGCAAGTTCAGCAAAAGCAGGTTTTTTAGGGCAAAGGAGATTGCACTGCAAAAAATACTAGTGCAGTTGGAGCCATTGTAAGGTTGTCAAACGCTATATTTTACAAACGGTGGGTCATGGCACCAAACCAACTACGCCGACACATCTAAGTGGCCAGGTGAACGCTAGAGGAGGTGGTGTTTTGGTGCATGGCAAGGTCGTTGCTTCCGGTCTATAATAAAAATTTACATCATTTTCCTCTTTGGTGTTCCTCATCACCTCATCACTGACAATGGAAAAAAATTCAAAAATAAAACATTGCAAAAACTTTGTCCCGCGGCTAAAAGGGGATATCCTGTTTTTACTGCTCAGGCGACGAGATGTGGAACTGGGAACGGTACTCCATGAATTTGCTAATCATGGGTTGAAGTTGATCCTGGGAAGGATCCTTGTGTCGATCACTGATAGCTTCACAAGTCTCCCACTAGTCTGTGAGATTTTTTGGGAGTTTGGAATAATCATTCTCTACCTCTATCAAGTACCCGATGAAGTCACGACATGCCAACAAGTTCGGCGTCGAATGTGACCTCAACAAGGAGTGTAAGGTGATGAATGGTAATTTTAACATTGAGAATGTGAACATCTCTGATTTGAAGAATAATTTCCTTCATCTTTAGCATTTCATTTTCCATAGCCAGGATTCTTTCATTAGCATTTTTTAATTGTTCACTCAAAACAATAGAAGACAACTTCTCCACTTTTTCATTCAATTCCCTCAAGTCCATAGACACCATACTGATCTTATGTCTGTTAATGTCAGTGTCTAAGCTACAATTCTCAAATTCCCTCATAAAAACATTACCAAAACCCATGGTACTTATAACCATAGATGGTATATATCATAGCAAGAGTGCATTGTCAAATCAAGTGTCGCCAAAGTCTAAATTGTCAAATTTGAGTGTCTATATATTCAATGAACATGAAAATATCAATACATATGATGTATTCTTAGTAACCGTGATTACAATAAGTTCATGCAACGTTTTCCAAAAGAACAAAGACAACTCTTCATAGATATGTTCTTAACAGATTCTGTGACACCGATGCCAAATACTTTCACAGGGGCAGTTTCCCCTCAAAACGCACCTCTTAAGATCTTCAATGATCCACTTCCAAATCACAATAGCAATAATAAATTAAATCCAAGTGGGATGAACAAAGGTGTAATGACATGAAATAACAATCATGAAATATTCAACAATAATGATATTATGTCCTAAATAATTATTGCTAATATAATATTAGTTATATTAAACTATATTATATATATATATATATATATATATATATATACTTTTGATTTTTACTTTATATATGGAATGTAAATTAATTATTACATTCCTAAATTGAAGGCATATGATGTATTTATTACAGTTTCTTGAACTATTTCAGAAGGTTCCATCATGCACCATTAATACCTAGTTGACCTAGTTCCCCTTAATTAATTAAAATAATAATAATAAATATTATTATTAAAGTATTTAAATAAAAATATTAATTTAATTAAAATCAAGTGGGACCCCTCGTTGACCAGTTTAACTCAATGATGGGGGTTTAGCTAAGAAATGGTCAAAAATGAGTAGAACTCGGTGAGTTGGCTTGTTGAGCCAACTCACCGAGTTCTACTCATTTTTGACCTTGGGGGCCAAAATATCCATGGGGATGAATGACTAAGGTACATAGTAACCAAAAGTATGGATAATAACATGCAACAACAAGAAGAAAGTAAACATAATGGGACAAATAAACATATATGTATAAATATATATATCTTTATACATATATATATATATATATACATATATGTATAAATATATATATCTTTATACATATATATATATATATATAGGCACCCTTGCAAAACATACTAAACAATAAATAAATGTTATTAAAATTTATTTTATTTAATTTTAGACTTTTGTTTCCACTTAACTCAAGCCCGACAGTATGCTTTGACCTTAGCCATTGAAAATAGGAATTAATTTAATCATTTAATACTTTAAAAAGTATTATCTCTCTCCCAAAAGGGGCGCACTTTGTGACATGAAGGGGCTGCCATTAAATAAATAAATTTATTTAATTTTAGAATAGTCTATTTTCAAATTCCTTTTTTCCTTTGTCTTTGTTGACTTTTCCACAAGCCTGGGCACCTATTTTGGGTGAATAATTAATTAAATTAATGAATTTAAAGGCTGCCTTTACTTCTCCAAAGGGGGCGCACTTTTTGACAAAGAATTCTATTTTTAAGAATCACATGACAATGGGATTATTTACCCTGCAAGGCAGCCCTGAAAATCCCATGATTCACTTAAGTCACTTGTCTTTCATAATGGGATTATTTACCCTGCAAGGCAGGCAATAAAATCCCATGACTCACTTAAGTGATCTTTCTTTTATTCAACAATGAGAATTTTTACCCTGCAAGGCAGGTAAGAAATTCTCGCCTGCCTCTAATTTTCCCATTGTCACTTAGGTGGCGTTGCTTCCATGGGAAAAAGTACCTTGCTAGGCAAGTACAAAATTGCAACCTACTTGCTACTTCTAATTTTCCCATGATTCACTTCAACTCTTCTTTTTCCAAAAATGTGGTCATCCCAGAAGAGGCTTTTTGGTGCACGACTTCGACTTTTGCCATGTCGACACTCTGTGTCATGCGCCCTTTACGTGCACCAAGGTGTGACTTTTACCATGTCGACACTCTGTGTCATGCACCCTTTACGTGCGCCAAGGCGCGAATTTTTCCATGTCGACACTCTGTGTCATGCGCCCTTTACGTACGCCAAGGCGTGACTATAAAAAATCAAATTCAATTAGTAATGTTAACACTCCCAACTATTAATAAATTAGGACCATCAAATATTAAACATCACCATAATAATTAAGGAGATATAATTATACAGGTTATTAAGTATAATATTTTCAATAAGTGCAGTTCCTATACATTACAATGTTTCTCAATTCAATAAAATGCATCCGTGCACATGATCTAGTTTACCATATCCTTCCAAATTTTTGTCCGTTTTGGAAGGGTTGGACCTTTCAGAAAGGGATATTTTCGTTACATACTATGGATTCCATCACTCACATAATTTATTGTATTAGTCCACATAATTTTATCACTACCAAATCTCAAACCTATAAATTTCTAATATATCACTCCCTTCTTATATGAGACTAATGAACAATGTGTTACAGGAGTATAATGGTAAGTTTGTTGTGGTTTATTTTGATGATATTTTGATCTTTAGTAAAACTAAAGAAGAAAATTTGAGGTATAAGACTGATATGATAGTGAAACTGAAACATGCAATGATTTTTATGCTTTATGAATATGAACCTTGAAATGAAGTTCTTGCGAAAAGAAACATCCTTGTTTTTGAAGTTGATGTACCCTTTGTTGAACCAAAGGTCTGCATTGTTCTTGTAACACCAAGGGCACCAAAATAGTGCTAGGAAATTGTTCACCTCGGCGAGAACCAAGACTTCAAAGTCCCCAGTAAAATTAACTCCCTGGATAGTGATAGCTACATCCTTCAAGACACCAATGGGCATTGCCTTAGTCTATATTTTGAAATGGGAATAATTCAAATTTTAAAGGAGAGGGAGGGAGAGGATGATGTGGATTCCAATTGGGATGCCACATCATTATTACTCAACCCCAAAAAGAGAAAGCCAACCTCATAATAAATCACAATAAACGGAGATGACAAGCAACTTACACACTCAAAATTAACCCATACTTTAACAAGGACTGAATTCAAAATTTGTAAGAAAAGTGCAATAAAGACTTACACATAGTCATTCCAAAATACAATTAAAAATATTAATTTTGAATCCAAAACCATGGGTATGGTTGGTGGATGATTTTACGAGGTGTGGGACAAGTTAAACCTATAATGAGTTATGTATGTATATTTAATATATACATAGTATTAAGTGATATTGTAGATGACATTTTATCATTGTGAAGTCTTGAAGGGTTTATTATCAAAATTTGGTAATATTTTTAAGATGCTAGTGTTTCATGGGAACATTCATGTAAACATGGGTGTTAATTGATTCCAAAATTTGTATTGTAAAAATTTGGATAAATTTGTTAAATGAAATTGAAATTAATTATACGCAGCGATGGTAACATGAATTAAAACAGAAAAATAGATTTCGCACCAAAAACCAATTGGAATGGTGTGGCCTTTTTCAACCTCTTATAGGTTGTCCTATATACCCATAGAATGACTGATACTTTTTCATCCCAATCTTCTCTTCTGACGTCATAGATTTTGGTCAATGTGTGACTTAGTATTTTGTTAAATACCTCAGCAGTTCCATTTTCTAGAGGGTGATAAAGTGTATTCTTGTGATGTGCCACCATAAATTCTACTAACAGAATCCTGACCGTTTCATTGAGTAAATGTGTACCTCTATCACTTGTTAAGATTAAAGGAAAACCATACTTGTTAATTATTTTCTCCCATAAAAATCTAGCAGATGTCATTGCAATGCAATCCTTCGTAGGTGCTCCCTCTATCCATCATGTCAAGGAATCAATGCAAGTAATGATATACCGTGAACCATTCCTTCGCTCAGCTATAGAAGGACTGGTTTTCCAATACGCTAGTGAAATTGGCCCTAAAAAGTTGATTTCCCATTTCAGCCCTCTTCCCAAGTTTTGCAAGGCATGTGACCATTAATACCACAAGACCTAGAATGGCTTGTTCTTGACCTAGTGCAAGAAAGATGAGATAGTAGCATGGATTATGATACATAGTAGAATTTTTTGAGCATGGTCGGTCCATTTTGAGAGTGTATGATAGGTGTAGATGAAGTACAAGGTCATAATTCAAATTCATGATTCATTAATCAAGGTCACTAGGAAGCAAGTTATTGAAGACAAGGTAAGAATGCATGGGAAAACATTGTTATTGGAATGGTTTAGAGGTAGAAAAGAAAGAATGATAATTTGAAATTATAGAGAAGGTAATTAAATAGGTACATGCCAAGTTTCATGTAAGGGATATGAAGAGAATGCAAGAAAAATCACTTTTGGATCTATCGAGATATTAGAAAGGAAATCCAAATGTGATAGGAAAAATATTTTTCTCACCCACACGTGTGTGTTATTCATGGGATTCCAATCCTTTAAGGTATGTTTAGGCATTGATCTAAGATTTTTTTTCAAGAAGAATGGATTCATTTGGATGTCAGAGCTTTATGAATGATTACTATGAATGTGATTATGTCATTCTCATTCCAGGATGATTCTTCACCTTATTAAACTAGTGTTATTCTGAGGGAAATAAAAATGCACCATTCCCTAGTGAATACAAGTGGCATACTTTCATTGCACGACGGAAAGGGCTAGAAAGAGGTGAAAAGGGCCTACAAAGTACTTAATAGGGTCATAAGAGGAACCTAGAGGAAAAAAAGGGGTGGCAAACATTTTTTTTGTCCCATATGTTCCCTTGGAATAGGGAAAATAAGGACACAAAAATTCACCTCAACCTAGAGGTGATAAGTGTCCTCTTGCAAAATTGACTAACTGCGAGAGCATACTTGCGAGAGAGAGCAACTTGGTGACGTTATTACCAAAGGACCAAGAGGTATTTTCTAATTAAACCTTATATTATTTTGACTCCAAAGATAATTCCATGATCAATGGGATGGTTCTAAATCTCTAATTATTCCTATAATTCCCTTTAATTTCTCATTTTTTCTTGGGACAACAGGGTGTGTCTGTACAGTTTGAGTTTCCCTAAGAGATACTTGAGTCTTGTGAAATATTTGAAAATTACATCATGTATATAATTATTCTATATTTATAATGAATATTATTTTTACTCCTAACTCCTTACATATATCCCATAATTATCCATGAAATATCAGGTACTTGTTTAGACTACCCACTCTTTACACCTTAGAAACCCGATGTTGCTCAATTTGTCCCTAAACTTCCAAAACTTTCCTAAAGTTTCATAAAGCAGTTCCAACATGTCCTTATCTCTTCAATACCACCTGTGGATGAGTTTTATCCTTTCATTTCATCCTATAGGATACACAGCAGTTTTGAGAAGGTAAGAATTGGCACGTGTACTAGTGCATGCCACACACTTGTGCCATGTGAAGGTGTTTCACTTTTATGAAACCCATAAATTTCAATGTCTAAATAAAAACTTTTGGCTTACATGCCAAATCCCTCTAAAATATATATACTAATTAATATTTCATATACATTTGTTTACTTTAGTTGTTACCCAACTTATTGGTTAAGTGAAAATTAACCTTCATAACATAAGTCCACATATCTCCCACAATATATTACCATAATAATTAGTTAAATTTCCACGTTTATATAAAACATTCCAATAATGAAAATCACCAAGTCCGTAAATAATAATTTCAATATTCTCATAAAGCTGGCTTAATATAGCTTAGTCAAATAAAACAGAGGCAATTATCATCACGGTCATGCAAAGGATATATATATATATATAAACAAAATGAACTTATTAAAGTTATAATGTAAATTTTTTTCTCATTTTTAGGTAGGTTGGAAATTGTTCTAACCTTTTGTAAAACATGGAAACATCATCTTATCCATTCACATATAAATTATTTCTTCATTTGGAAAGTCGTGTGACACCCTTTGCTTACCGTGAAAACACCAATGGCCAACATTAATGCATTACCCACATTGAGTTTTTTAATATTTTCCATCTCATATTCTAACTTGTGTGACCAATGCAGGTGAGATCGAGACAAAAAATTGGAGCATAGATAGACATTATTATTTAGGTTGGAACAATCTAAATATATTATCGATATACCTCTTTTGATTTGGTGTGTGTGTGTCTTCACCTTTTCTGCATTCAAACTTGTCTCACATGAGATATCAAGTCTCCACAACATGTCCATATCTCAACAACTACTTGCATAAGGCACAAGAAAATTCCCCCCAAATGGGCTTCGGTCTAACTTCTTCACCACCTCTATATCTGACAACATAACGAAAAATAGGGATAGATTCTTTGGGTAGCGGATAAGTTTTTTTCTTCAACCATCAGACATCATAGATTTTTTTACAAAAAGGAATTTAGATTATGGTGAGTGGGCATGTTGCATGAATGCAATACAATGTTGCAATGTAGTTTCACAATTTGTTGCACGTTTTTAGAGATTGGTACTCGTCACATAAAAAACTTTGTTCAACGCTTAATGAACAAAAAAATTTAGGTTCGACCTATAGGTATGACATTTAAGAGAAAATATTCTAATAGAGAAAACATATAAACACGTGCAAAATCTAGGGAGCATCTTATATGGTGACTTATTCTCTCAAAAAAAATATTTGTTTTTTAGTTAATATATGTCGTGAGGTCATATTAACATCCAAATTGCACTCCATTCCATTGGATACCAAGCAAAATCTCTGTAGACATACGAATTTGTTTTCAATGTCTTGCATTATAAGTGTAGTCACAAAATCTTACACTTTAGACATTTTATTTATCTTGGTCAGATACTACTATTTAGAATATTCTTCAGTAAAGAAAGTACTAATTAACACTCATCCTTTGGCCATCTTGTTTATTTTATTTCATAATTTGTGACCTATTGCACACACATGCCCATCCATTTCTTGAAATCCTACGTAATTTTAGCCTCGACTAGTGTGCCCAGATTTAATACTGGGGCACCCATGAGTGCCCTGGTTCTACTTAGGGTCGCCCTAATCCTTCTAGCACTTTTTTGCCACTTTTTGGGCCTCTTCTAGCTGTTTTTCATATTTATCTTTCTTGGGGTTGGCCCTTTCTAGGTTGATTATGAAACTAGAGCAAGAGAATCCTATAAATATAAAGTAATGAGACCGTAATGAGGGACCTGACATCATACACTAATATCACTCTATCTAGATTTACATCCATCTATTGATCCAGAAGATCCGTACTGAGAATTTCATTGATCTATAATCTTCTTAGAATCAGTTTCCAGTAGTTGCATTGCATAGAGAAAAATTAGAGCTTTTCGGCAATATCTTGTTTATAGAAAACAGGGCATGTATGAAAAAGTTATGCTCCGCTGAATTTTTTTGTCAACTGGTAAAAAATGGACTACGCATAGGTGACATGGACACATGCATGTCTACTAAGTGGACCAATGAAATAGTGAAATATGGCACAACTATCTTCCACACAAAACTGATCTCCTTATCTCCTCCATGTGGGTCACATTATCCCCCCAAGATCAATCATTATATATGCATTACAAAGCGTTAGCATTTAAATACCCAACTAGGCCACCCCACTATGCATGTGGGATAATCCCACTTGCATTTTTAATTACAAAGCAAAAAACTACTTACATTTGTAAAGACAAAACAAAAGGCCACTTGCATTTTTAAATACAAAACAAAAAGCCACTTGCATTTTTAAATACAAAGCACATGGGAAAGAGGCCACTTGCATTTTTACATACAAAGCACATGGGAAAGAGGCCACTTGCATTTTTAAATGAAAAGCACATGGGGAAGTGGTGGGGGTTGAACCTGGGCCACTAGTATAAAGTATTAAGCCCTTAACCAATGTTCCACGCTATGTTAAACACTATAAAAGGAGGCACGTTGTATTTGAATGCAAACAAGTTGTAGGCTTTCGGAAAGAAAGGCTCATACCGGAAGCTAGGAGAGGAATTTTGAGATGAAGTAAAAAGTGACTAGGCCTGATTTTTCGAGAAGAAATCCATTGGTGATAATGATTGTAAATGTCATTTATTTGGAATTTTAATAGATCGATCCCTTTAAATTGGACCTAGAGATATAGGTCACAAGTGTCAAACTCTGTTATTACTTGGCGTCGTTTCTCTTGATGATTTTTCCTAGCATTTTCTCTTATTTCTCAATACTCGTAGATTTTTAATTTTAATTAAAAACACAAGAAAGCCATGCTATTGAATTTAATCCATAAAATCATTAATTAAATAAAAATTATGGATGAATGTTTCAATTTTACTTACGATTTTGAATCATCGATTGCATTGACATCTACATAGCTCCATCATCAAAGCATAAGCTAGGACAATCTACATCACACTTCAAAGGGGGGTTCTATTTTATTCCATACACACATTCTACTACATTTAGCTATTTCGCGTTACGTCACAAAGTGTGACATGCATACACACAAGAACTACATCCACATCTGAAATGTAGTGAAACACTCAATTAGTAAGCCCATTATTGTGTAAGCTGAGGTCATCCTGACCCATTCATTCTACATATTTATTTTTATAGGGTTTTGATACTTCCTTTTGGTCTTGTGCAGGTTATTTATTCCTCTTGGAATAACTGGAGCATTCAGTGCAATATAGAGAAAGTGACGCAACAATAAGCAAATATTTCAGATCACCTTCCGACATTGCGAGTAACATAACAGAGCTTCTACAAAAACTAGGGCACCTAGATTACAGACCAAAGCACCCACAGGTGCACCAGACCTTCTCTAAGTGCTCCAGTCCAACCACATCATCCAAATTTGTCCACTACGGGACCTCGGAATATTCGTTCCTACTTTCTAATTTTATGTGCATCACTTCGACACAATCCGATAGGATTCCATTATTTAGTTGAGTTCTTTCATTTTTCTTAGTGCACATTAGGGTTTTAAATTTCATTAAGTCTATTTACTTATCTCATTTAAATATTGTTTTAGATCATTTACTTATTTTTTTATATATGTTCCTAGATTAGATTAACTATCTTTTACTAAATTAGTTTAGTCCATTATATTTAATCAACAAGAAACATAAACCAATATACCCTCTAATTGTAGAAATGGTAAAAGTGAGGCAACATCTTCCAATTGTGTGTGATGTCTACCTTTCCATGTTGCAAAAAACCTTTGAGGAACAATATATATATATATATATATAAAGATATATATATATATATATATATATATATATATATATATATATATATATATATATATATATATATATATATATATAAAGATGTTATTTACTATGGAATTTCCCTTAAATTAACAGTAATAAAAGAGAGTTACATTAGTAGCGGTGACCTGCGAAATCCATGGTCTCACAAAATTTCATGTAGGGTATAAAAAAGGTCATGTAAGCTACAATGAAATACCCAAAGGGCAACTATAGACCACCAAAAAAAAAAAAAAAAAAAAAAACTAGGTAGAAGTCACCACTCCGGGAGGAGGAGGTTCATCCCGAGGAGGGATAAACACTCCACTATTTGACTCGGCTAAGGTCAGATCCACCTTCCAACCATCATGTTTGGGAATCTGTATTTTTAATGGAAAAATAATGTCCCACACGGGGGGCAAAGAACCAACCATAATCTACATGTCAGGAGGCAACATACCCCACCATGGAAAACATGCAATGGCCTCCCCCTCAGAGGAGGGATGCAATTTTCCATTTGCCTTTAATTTTGCATAGACTACATGATTGTTAATCAACTATTGTCAAGTATGACCAACTTGGAATGCAACATTTGCATATTTCATTTACCAAAAACACATTAATATGATTGCAGAAAAAATTGTTTTATTAGCACTAAACAAGGGACTTTATAACCATCGAATACATAATGGATATCATTCTCCCCAATGTAACCTCCATATCTTTTGTCCTTTTTGGTCGATCTTCCAACACTACATAGAGATTCAATGTTTTTCAAGATAAATCCCTTCTCATTGTTAAAGACCAACAAAATAGCAGAGGCACCCACACCAGTAATATCTCTAGTAATAACCACAAATTCTAATGTTTGTTCCACATTGGGTGGGTACTCGTTGTCTTATGCATTATGTCATATCACACCCACCCAAACTTTAATTCTAGAGAGGGACAAAAGGGGGAAAAACATAGGTAATATATATGCCATTCATGTATTATATGCTACGATATTGAAGAAATAAATATAGAACCTTTAAAAACTAGATTCACTATTACAATTTTACTTAACTTGTTTGGAAATGAGATGCTCTTTAATATTACAAGGAAGCCATATGCATGTTATCTTCTTTGCATGTTTTAAAACTTTTGTGAGATCAATGACTAAAATTCCTATACCCTTGAGACATAATCATGCACTTGGATAGGAACTTATTGTTAAGAGAAATTTCTTTTGTTTTAGTGAGCTTTTCCTCATACCATAAACAAGCACGTCCAATATGTTTTTATTCAACCCCACAATGTTATAGTATTATGCAATGCTTACGCTAATAGCGATGAATAAATTGAACTGGGGCACAAAATAGGTATGATTTATTTTTTCACTTCCACTAACAAGTTTATGACCACAACCATTTGAGTGTCTTTTCCATGCAAAATGATCCATATTATAATATAGATATGGAAAATTTTCTTAGAAGTCGTTTTTCTATTAAAATCATAAAATGGATGTTTCATATATAACATTCTTATTTTTAATAACCACTGCAAAATAGATATAACCAGCCGTGGATTGGATTCATTTTGATTTTCCAAGTAAAATGTTCTAGTTTGGTTTATTTTTGCACAAGTTTTTAGTAAAGACAATGATCATAACAATACTGCATTCAGAAAAGGGATAACCCCTATGTGAAAAGGAATGGAGCAAAGACAAAAGTTTCTCCTTCACTCACTAAAGAAAGCATGAAGATGCACATAAAAACTAAAGGAAGAGAAATAACACATTATTGTCATCCTCAAAATTCTCTTCTGAAGTCAAGTTTCAAAATTTTGAGTCTATTCCTTGGAGTTGGATCATGTCGAGCCTAGCATTGTTTGCAGTTTTCCCATTCATGGAGAACAATTTGAAAGTCAGGTGTAATGGTGAAGTTTCTTTCCTTATTTTTATTTTTCTTCCCACAGTCAAGAATGATAGGCTTATCTTCCCTGTTATTGTTTTCCCTAGAATCCACGGGTAGTACGTGGGCATCTCTGATTAGATGCGGTTTGGCTAGCATCAGTGGAAGCCTCCATATGTCCAAATGGCACAACTCCGGGAGTAGGGTCCAAGAGACAGTCCTCAAATAAGTGCAGGCTTTCTGTATGTCCCAGGTTCAAAATGAAGGTAAAACAAGCTCAAATCAGCAAAGTATGAAAGGTTTAGCAAACGACGCCACGTGTCTCATTGGCGCAGCTTCAAGAGTCAAAGTTGAGGGTAGTTCTTATACTTGCACCAGTCCTCCACATGTCCCAGGTCCGAAAAGAGAGAGATTCGATTGTTAAAATTGACTAAGTATGGGCGGGTTGGTGGAAGTCTCCACGTGTCCTAATGGCGCAATTTCAGAATTTAAATCAAAGGGTCAGTCTCAAAGTAGCATCAACTTGCCACATGGTTAAAGTCAATGCAGAGACAGAGTTAGCCATTGAAAATTCCAAGACCAGCGGAAGGAGACACGCATCATCTCAGCGTAATTTCAGGAGACGTTTCCAAAACGGAAACTCAAATGAGTGCGTCCCCTCCATGTTTCTAGGGGTCAACATAAGTCAAGCAGGAAATAGACCTGAATCAGCAAAGTATAAAGGAACCAGCGGATCTCTCCATGTGTCAGCCTGGCGTAAATTCAAAGGCAAAAAATGCAAAAGGCATCTCCAGGCCCGCTCCAATCAATTCCTTCCATGTGGACGACCAAAATTTAAAGTTGTAGAAACAAATCGAATGGCCCATGTTAACTGGCGAAATAATGTAATGGCCGTATATTTAAAAAACTAGTTTTTCCGCCAATAATGTTTCTTTGTAAATCAAGAATAAGTTGTAACTGTTTCTTGATTTCTTGAGAAAGTTGTAACCATCTCTTGTGAGCTATATCATGGGCTTTCAAATCCATTGTACAGGTTGGAATTTTGATATTCTGGAACTGTAATTTCTAATTGGAAATAATCAATACAAAGGTTTTCCCCTTTTTCCTCTACTTTCTATTTCCTTTTTGATCTGATCTACAAATCATTTAATCCTTGCATGCTTAGAAAATTTGTGTTCTAATTTATACAATCTCAAGAACTTTGAGTTTGCAGATTGTGCCCGTTATAAACGTGAATGGTTCTACTTTATATCTCATTTTTTGAACACATATAAGGGTTTTCTCTACCATATCTTTTCCCTGAAAGTGTTGTCTTCTTCTTCCTCCCTTCTATCTTCAATGTATTCTATCCTCATGTATTGATAAGTTTCCAGGCATAAAACACATTTCAAGATATCGGGAAACTACCATTGAATGAAAGATTGTATATTTGTACATAGGTTTTTCCCTTGCTTTCAATAAGGGAACCTCTCCCATTAAAGAGGAGGGACTTGCTTGTCCCTTGACTTTGGTTTCATTCCAATTGCAAATCTGAAACCCAACAGTTTTTGACGATAGGGATTTGTTCAAAAAATTTCCTTTCCTAAAAGAACAACTAATTTGATCATTTATTTGATTTGAGGACTCTAAGATATACTCGTGGTAGAAGGGCTCTTGGAATTGAATATCCCTAATTTCAACTCTTGGATCAAAAAGGTTTTTAACTTCCTCCAACAAGAAGAAATAGAAGAGATCGTTCCACAAGCACACCTCTTGTTGAAGACAGAGCTTCTAGTAGTAGCATTCCTCAAGCACAACTTAGCCCTAATCTCCATGCCCTAATTCTCACTGGTGTCTCAGTTCCATTTCAAGCAATCTTTCCAAGGATGGCACCACCTCGGCCTTGGGGACAAAAATTTGGGCCTCTGTCTCTTCCTCAACCATTGCATGAGTTACCTAGGGGTAACAGGAAGAATTTTCCCAAATTTAGAGGTGATGGAAAAGTACACCCTGATGAACACATTGTAGCCTTCATTGTTGTATGTGGGGTCCTTGGAGTTGAACATGAGGATGTCTCTATTAGGTTGTTTGTGGAAACCTTGCAAGACAATGCTGCAGATTGGTTTTACCATCTTCATGTTGGGACCATCATTGATTGGACTACTATGAGGACTGGATTTGAGCAGTTTTTCAATCCTACTGAGGATGTGCATGCTTTACTAGCTTAGATTTCTCAAATCAAGAAGGAGCCACATGAGCCTATGAGAGAATTTGTGTCCAAGTTCAACAAGTTGGTTAATAAGATTCCACTATATACTAGGATTTTTGATCAGATTCATAAGTGTTTCTTCTTGAATGCTTAATTTCCAGAAGTAAGTTATGCCCTCAGGAGATAAAATCTTGCAACTTTGGATGCTAATCAGAGATTGGCTATTATTGTGGAAGATGACTTGATCATGTATGACAAGCTGAAAAGGGATTCTTTCAAATCCAAAGCATCTTCTTCTTCTCCTTCTCCTGGAGGTAATGCAAATCAGTTGGTTCAAAAGTTGGCTAATGACCTCATTGCCATAAAAAAGCAATTGGTTCAGCATGCTCCATATCAAGATGTTCCAAGGAAGAAATTTCAACCTAAGAACCACTTGCCCTCTTCTCAAACGAGGTTGGTTATTGAAGGTCCACCCCTCAAGGTTCCTGTTAATGCTACTTGTGAGGTTCTTGAGCCTGATGATGAGGAAGAAAATGGGTTCTATGATGAACAAGAAGAGGAATCTGATGAAGAACTGGAGGAGCTTGGTGGTTCTCAAGTTCATTTCCTCACCACTAAGGGTGTGGATGATCAAGATGACTATGATGATGTAGTGGCTAAGATGCACAGTGAATCATATGTTGTTATGACCCGAGAGCAGACCAAAAAAAATGAAAAAGTGGTGCAACCAGTAAAAATATCAAAGGAGTACCCCATCACCATCCTGGTGATTGCAAGAAGAGTATCTCCTATTCCTACTACTTCCACCCGAACGGTAAGCTCTGCTAGTCCTTCTTCCTCTACTTCTGCTTTTGAGAATTCTTGTCCAACAAATGATAAAGTTGATAGATTAAAAGCTCCTCCTACTAATAGTGATTCCCCATCCATATCTAGATCTTTTGATATTATAAACCATCTTCAAAAGACCAAGATTCAGATTTCTAAGGCAGATTTCATACAAATTTTGGGGTTAACATTTGGATTCTCAAGTAAGGGTTCAACAATTGGATTCATATCAATATCTTCATCCATACCAACATTATCATTCAATTCAATATCATTATTCATTTCAAAATTATTATTCTCTGCATTTTCATTATGTATTTCATCCCAATTTTCTAATACATTAGCTACATTTGATATAACGGATGTACCTTGCCTTGCTCGAAGTTTTTGCATTCTATTCAATTTCTTTATTCTCTTCTCTTCCAATTGCACCGGTTTCTTATTCTTTACTTTCCTCTTTTCCTTAGCTCGATGTTTATCACCCATGATTAGAAAAAATGAACTAGTGGGGTAGGGGAAAAAATGAAATACTAAAAAATCATGCAAGAATGTAGAGAATATTGCAGACAAAACATAATGTTTGCAGAATTCCCATGAAAGAGATGAAAGGGACATTGGGGGGCCATAATATATAAAACAAATAAAAACGTGTACGCGTTATGTAACGTGTACACATTACATAACGCATACGCGTTTTGTAACGTGTACATGTTACATAACGCATACGAGTTTTGTGTTTTCTCTTTTCCCAAGCCATGCCTCAAGGCTTGGGATCCGTTTTGGATCCCCAAGCCTAAGGCATGGACCTGCACAAACACATAAAACATCGATTTTTTACAAGATAATGTAAAAATGACACTTCCTCTATGATAAATCAAAATAAAACAATTGATCCATTTTAAAAAAATTATACCACGACGTAGAGCAAAGTCTCTTCTTTCTAAAAATATAATTTTCCAAATTTTCTAACTAATATAAGGTTTCCATATTATTTATTTTCTAACTATGCCTTTTTATAGCTATTTTTTGAAATGTAAATATGTCTATCTTTCATGGTGTATCTTTTTTTTGGGTGATCGAAATTAAAAAAAAAATATATACTAGCCCAAACTAGGCATAATTCTATACATATTCAAAAAAAAATCTAATTTCCAATATTTTTTGAGGTAGTTAGGGGGGACACGGTCGGAGCTCCGTTATTTTTCAAAACATAAAATTTTTGTACTAGAAAAATCATAAATAAAAAAATATTCACTAAAAAAATCTTTAAAAAAATGGAGCCCAAACTAGATGCTCCTAGCTATATTTCTACCATTGGGTTTTCAAAAATACTAAATGGTGCTTAAAAAATGGTGGGGGGCACGAAAGTCACTCTATTATGTTTTTTAAACAAAAAAAGGAGCATATGTTGGTATTTTAGTTGCTTTACCCACTTAAACTTATTCGTTTTCAATAAGATTTAGTAGCTTAGAAACTAGACTCAAAATGCTACGATTCATATTTCTACAACATCTTCCAATTTTGAGTGTAACTATTTTGAAAAACTCGTACAAGCTGAAGTTTTTTTTTCAAAACAAATTTCCACTTAACACACCCTTTTGGCCCCCCAACTTGGTGCAATCACCCTTCAATTCCATAATATGATATTAGAGTTTGAGATTCAATATGTATTTTTAATCACAATCAATTCAATTAACATCACATTTTAAGAAACTATTTGTGTTAGCAATAGTCTATACTACCTTTTATTGCATTTTTTCCATAAATTACATGTGTACAAGAAAGGTAATATAATTTTTCGATACGAAGATATGTCATCGTGCATCTAACAATAAAAATATTGTTATTTTCAAAGAAAACATCTTCTTCAATTCCACATATATGAATCCTAGGATATGTGTTGTCAAGCAAGGGTTTCTTTGAAAAGTATATAGAAAGTGTAGTCGATCTCTCATTAGAAAACAACATATGTAACTGACATGTATCTTCTATGGGAGGTAAACGAAGATATTTCTTACATTGATAGTGTCAATAGAAATTTCATTCCAAATGTACCTCCATTTAGTTTTGATTGCAAGGACACCAAGCATTGTACTTGAATCCATGTCCAAAAGGTGGGTGCCTTCCTTAGCATAGCGGTCATCCCGTAGGGGCTTTTCAACATTACAAGCCAACATGTCTATGATGTGGCATGTTATTTTCCTCACCTTGGTACCATATTTCTTCTAGATCATAGAAATGCCCAATACATATTTTATGATTTCAATAACGTCAACCATATAATTGACAGGAATGACTTGAAAATATTTCAACACGTTAAAGTGAAACATTTACATGGTAATTATTTATGTTTCATGAGTGCAATGTATGATATAAGAGTTTTTTTGTGAGAATATTTCATATAGATCATTCAAGTGGTTAAAGTTTTTGTTTGTGCTCTTAATATACCCATTGGAAACTATATATGTCACTTGTTTGTATAGTATCATAGAATTCATCTGTAACTTCATTGAAACATGTTATGTGTATTTCTCCACCCTCATTGTCTATGAAGTCAAACCCAAAGAACCTTCTATTTGATCTAGAGTTATGATACTCATGAAGGTTACTTTTAGAGGTAACTCTAGCTTTTACTGACCAATGATTTAAATTAGGTCTTGATTATGTAATAAATATCATTGTTGTATCCATTTATGGTCCAACAAGATCCAGCAATGAAGACCTCAAAGGGTAGCCCATGGTGGGGGAAGATACTCTCATTGTATAGCTTATAGGATCTATTCTAACTGCGGGTATGTGGTTTTAAGTACAAAAGGATGCATTACAATTATCCATATCCAAGATAAAAATCCTCCTACAATAGAGAAAATAAATGTAAACACAAGCTTTAGACATTGTTGTGTTTAACGTATTAAAAAAATAGGAAAATGAAGAAGTTTGCATGCTCACATTATGCCTTTTAGAGGCCTGTAAACATATGAAGTCGACATCACAACTACACCTCTAGAAATCTCTCTAGAGATTATCTAATCATCAAAAATAGAAGGTAACAATCCATAATGGACTTTTTTCCCATCAAATAAGGTCTCCCTACACTTTATTCTATAACCTAGCAATTGTGATGTAGTTTCTATGGAAGGTTTTCATAGACACGGTGTTATATCAGAAAATCCATTTAGAAAAACATTTCAATTGCATGTTGATTGAGAAACAGGGACGGAAGCCTGTGTATTTTATTAATCTCAATCAAGTAAAAAAGTACAGAGGATGGGCTGCAATATTTATAGATATTGCACAGCCAAATACATCTGGGAAAATGAGTTGCACAGGTGCAACCAAAAACCAGAATAAACAAGCTTCCAAATTACCCGGGAAGCAACAATTACATAAAAAACAAATATATTGTTTAAAACAATATAAAAATGTGCATACAGAAAAATATGGTTGATTAACCATATAACAATACAACCATTTATTATTTAAAATTAATTAAATAATCCAACTATGCATAATTAAATATTAGGATAATAAAATTTATCCTAACATTCCCCCCCTTAATTGTGCATTATCTGAAGAGGTGAGGAGAGAAATGCTCTGAAAAACTCGAACTTGTCACGTGCAAGTGACTTTGTGAAAATATCTGCTCGTTGTTCAGCCGTTGGACAAAATTGAAGCTGGATGTTGTGCTTCAACACATGTTCGCGTATGAAATGAACCTGAACTTCAATGTGCTTTGTTCTCTCGTGAAAAATTGGATTGCCAACAAGTTTGAGAACACCTTCATTGTCAACATACATGGTGGTTGGTTTGTCCTGTGGTATTCCAAGTCCTTCCAGTATGCGACGTAGCCAAATCGCTTCACAGACAACTTCTCCTGCAGAACGATACTTGGCTTTTGTGGAAGAGCTAGAAACAAAGTTTTGTTGCTTACTTCCCCGTGATATTGGTCCAGATCCCATAAAGAATAAAAATCTAGAAGTGGATTTTCTATCATCAATGTTACCTGCATGATCTGAATCCGAATATCCAGTCAAGAAGAAGTTTCATTCTTCTTGTATTCTAGACCAAGATCCACTGATCCTTTGAGATATCTCAAAATGCGCTTTGCTGCTTTCCAATGACAAATTTTGGGTTCTTGCATGAACCTGGATAGATAACTCACTGCAAAGCTGATATCTGGTTTAGTGTAGGTCAGGTAAATGAGACTCCCAATCAGCTACCGATAGAGAGTGGCACTTACCTCAGGAGATGGATCTGAACGAGATAACTGTAATCTGTTCTCCATAGGTGTAGTAATTGGTGTGCAATCCATCATCCTAAACTTCTCGAGCGTTGTCTTGGTATATTTCATTTGAGAAACAAAGATATGATTCTCTTTCTGCCATACTTCCAGTCCAAGACAGTAGTGCATAAGCTCGAGATCTGTCATGTCGAATGATCGCTTAAGATCTTTCTTTGTTTCATCAATCATCTTCACTGAATTGCCAATGATGACTAGATCATCGACATAAACTACAACAATCACCATCTCCCCCCCTTTCTTTTTGAGGTAGAGATTGGGATCGTATGGATTTCTGACGAATACATGTTGTACGAGATGCTCATCTATCTTGATGTACCATGCCCGGGGTGCCTGTTTGAGGCCATACAGAGATTTCCTGAGTCTGCATACCTTTTCTTCTTGACCAGGTACTACATATCCCTCAGGTTGAGTCATGTAGACTTCTTCTTGTAAATCTCCATTCAGGAAGGCACTTTTTACGTCCATCTGATGGACTTTCCAACCAAACTGTGCAGCTAGAGCAAAGATCATCCTGATCGTTTTGATCTTAGCTGTGGGAGCAAATGTCTCCTCATAGTCAATGCCTTCTTTCTGTGCATACCCCTTTGCTACAAGTCTTGCTTTGCACTTGTCCACTGTCCCATCTGCTTTGTACTTAGTTTTGAATATCCATCTGTAACCAATGGGTTTCTTCCCTGGTGGAAGATCAACAAGCTGCCAAGTGTTATTCTTCATCATTGATTGATATTCAGAATCCATGGCATCTTTCCAAGCTTTTGACTGTAGGGCTTCCTGGACTGTAGAGGGCTCGTATGATTCAATAACTCTACTCATCAAGGCAAAGTTAACTTCTTCTCTTGCTTTACTGCGAGTCCGTGGTCCAGGGGGTGGATGTATCCGGTGGAGCATCCAGTCTTGCATCTCGTAATGTGCTTGTACACCATTTAGGCATACGTTGACCTGTTCCCATGGGTTGTGGTTCTATCTGATCAACACCATCATCCCCATCAACACTTTCATATTCTGAGGGAACATTAGCTTCAACTTTTATAACTGGTGAAAAATATACATCTTACGAGTCCGGAGGAGTCTCTGCTTCCTTCTTCTTGAAAAACTCAACATCTCTGCTTGTGTAGACTTTTCTGGTCTTAGGATCCATCAGTCTGTACCCAAGAGTCTCTTCACTGTATCCAATGAAGATGAGATTTTGTGACTTCATGTCCAATTTCTTTCTGTTCTGTTTGGGTATGTGCATGTTGGCTTTCTACCCGAATACTCTGAGGTGTGCAATGGATGGTTTCCTTTTTTACCATGCTTCTTGTGGTGTAATTCCATCAAGAGTAGTTTTGGGCGCTCTGTTTAACAAATACACTACTGTTTTTGCTGCTTCTGCCCAAAATGTCTTTACAAGTCCAGAATCATTGATCATGGATCGCACCATTTCCATGATAGTACGATTTCTTCTCTCGACAACACCATTTTGCTGCGGTGTGTGTGGAGGAGGCATTTGTCGACGAATCCCGTGAGTTTGTAGATAGTCTCTGAACTCATCACTGGTGAATTCCCCCCCTCGATCTGAGCGGAGAGTTCTGATGTGACGACCAGTTTCTTTCTCAACTGCCACTTTAAACTTTTTGAATGTTTCAAAGGATTCATTTTTCTTGTGAAGACAAAAAATCCACATTTTGCGTGAATAGTCGTCAACACAGAGCATGAAGTACTGGAACCCTGAATGACTTGGCTGCATTGGACCGCACAGATCGGTATGAACCAGGTCAAGTTTACCATGAGCTCGAAAAGTACTCGTTTGGAATGAAACTCTGTGTTGTTTCCCTACTAAGCAGTGAGGACACTTGTCTGTATCCTTCTGAAGAGATGGTAGCCCATGTACCATATTACACCGGCGAAGTGTTTCGAGATATTTGAAACTGACATGACCAAATCTCTGATGCCACAACTGAGATGAGGTGGAGTTTTTAGCCACAAGTGCTTGATCATTTTTGTGAATGAAATCAAGTTGAAACATTCATCCCACATTTGAGGCTTTTGCAATTATTTTCGAGCCTCTGGATTTATCTCGAATCAAACACATTTTCTTGCCGGATTGACTATCAGAGTCAATTTTCAGGTTGTGATCTAGGAGTTGACTGACCAAAAGAAGGTTCTTTGTTAACCCAGGGACATATAGAACATCTGATAGTTTGCATTTGCGTGAACCAAGGGGTAGAGAAATGTTTCCAATCCCCTGAACTGTATATGAAGAATCATCTCCCAACGAAACATGATTTTTCGATGGCGTGTCCCTCATTGAAATAAACCAGTCTCTGTGGCCAGTCATGTGTCGAGTGGCTCCCGAATCAACATACCAGACGTCACTAGATGACGTGGATGGTTCACTTGATCGAGCAGTGAACAAGAAGTCTTCATTGTCTGACTGATCTTGTTGCTCAGCAATATTACCTTGCTGGTGGGGTCTTCTTTTCCAGTTCCCCTTTTTCTACCCGTGATAGTTGTTTGAATGTCCCTTGTAAGTTTGTTGTTGTTGTGGTCCAGAATTGCTTGATGAACCTTTCTTATATGTGTTAAACCAACAATCTTGCAATTCATGTCCTCTTTTGCAAATTGTACATCGCTTCTTCTGTTTATTGTCCCCATGATACTAATTCTGATGTGGGGACTTCTGATAGGATTTGGGTTTTCCTTTACCTTTTCCTTTCCATTTTTGATGTGAAGACAGTGCCTGCTCCTCTTCATCATCCTTGTGGTGCATTGCTTCTTCTTGTTGCAGTAGGTTTACTAGCTTGTCAAAACTAATTGTCATATCTGACAAGTTTAGAGTTGTGACAAAAATGCGGTAAGAAGAAGGGAGAGCTCTCAGAACAATTGGAACGAGAGATTCATCTTTGACCTCTTCTCCTAGGGCTAGAAGTGAAGCCCTCAACTCTGCAACTCTTCTTAGGAAGGCTTCAATTTTCTCATTCTGTTTGAATTTCAATGTATGTAACTGACTCTGCAAATTGAGTATGACATTCTTGTTCTTGGCCTCATATATTGTGCTCAGCTTATCCCACGCTTCTTTTGCGGATGTGGCATCTCGAATATGGGCTTGCACATCGTCGGATACTCCAAACAAGATGATGAGTTTTGCTTTCTGATCTGCTCTATCAAATTGTTGTTGTTGTGTTGCATCCGTTGGTGATCTGGTTAGAGTACCAGTCACAACAGGCCATATTTCTTCAAACTCAAGTTGTGTTTTTATTTTTGTCTTTCAAGCAGCATAGTTGCTTCCTCTGAGCAATTGTGAATCCGGAAGAAAAAATTTGGGGGCATTGGTGCCCATTTTGCAGAGATCACTGACAGGGTTTGGCTCTTATCACTCCAGGTATTAGGTCGCCCAATCTATATACCGTCAGTCCGATATACCGAAACTTTCTATATACGTGCCCTTCCGATATACCCGTCAGTACGTGGAAGAAGCTCGCCCTTTCTATATACCCGGCGGTACGTGAAAGAGGCGTTAACGTACGTGAAAGAATTCGATACGTGGTACCAAGACAGTACTGATGGGGTCTATGCGATTATTGACACCGGCTCAAAGAAATATCCTCATACGCACGCGTAACTTCGCTATATACTTGGATAATTTCTCAGTCCAGATTTATGTCTTGCAATTGTTCACAGACGGATGGGATGGTTCATAGTGTGTGCACTGTGACCTTATTACTCCCCATCGATTTATAGGGACGATGCCCAGACGACATTGTTGCAGCTATATTAGGCATTAAGTGCAGTAGTAGTCACGATGGCTTTACTCGTAAGCGCTTCCCAGAGGCACTATATATACCAAACGCTGCGAATGAGATCTAGGATCTCGTGAGTGTTACCGAACCAATTTTACTGTTTTTTATTACAATTCTGCCAGTTTCTGAGTAGTTACAAAGTTTTGCAGTTGACTATGGCAACCTGCAAATTAGTACAATATGCAGTACAATTTGAATAACAGGGAAAAAAATTCAGTTTCGGGGTCCTGGTGACCTCCTGAGCCCAGTACGACCCAAAATGCTAAAAATTGCAAAAAAATAGCTGAAAAAGCAATTTTTAGATGGGTCTTCTTTTGCAAAAAATGTCTGGAATGATAAAACAGACCAGATGGGAGAAATTTTTTTTTTACCCTAAATTAGGGATTTCTCCGCTAAATTTAGTTAGTTGTAACTAAATTAAAAAAGTCTGCTAAATTTAGCAGTTCTGCCAAAAATTCCACCAGATGCAAAAGGAGAGTTTTTGAGTGTTTTTAGTGGGATTTGACCCTCAAACCTCTCACTCCCAAGGCGCATGCACTAACCAACTTGCCCACTTAGGGCGCTTGGACTATGAAAGGAAGGAATTTGTATTTATTGTCAAGTAAATTGACTTACCTCTTGGAAAATGAATGCCACGTGGCGCATGCTGGTGAAGAGGCATTTTTAGGGTTGTATTTGCCTAAAAACCGGATCTGAAGCTTTTCTTTTCACCTCCACGCCTTTGTATTCTCTTATGGCCGCGTTTTTTTCCTTTCCACACACAGATATGCATGTACAGGCCGCGTTTTTTGTATTTGGGCGCTGTATTTTCTTCCTGGGCCGCGTTTTTTCCTTTGCCACTGTTTTTTATTGCCTTGGCCGTGTTTTGTATTGCCTGGCCGCGTTTTTTAATGGTGTTTGCTTGTACAGGCCGTGGCAGATGGAGAATGGCGCGGGAAGGTGGTTTTTGCTATTTTTTTATTGCTTGTACAGGCCGCGGGCGACAGCAAAGGGCGCGTATGCTCAAAAAAAACATTTTTTTCTCCTTGTACAGGTTGCTGGGTCAAGAAAAACACGTGGAGGACTTATCTCAGTCTAGTTGGGCCGCTTTTCCTCTTCTTTGGCCGCCTATTCTCTTCTTTTTTTTTTTCTTTGCTCTGTTTGATTCTTGATCACTGTTTGGATTTCTTCTTGTGCAGGTCACGAATGGACCAAGCTTTTAGCACTACCAGATTTGATCAGAGTTCCAAATCCAGTCTGAGGAGGCTATTTGTTCACTGCATGTGCCTATACAGACCTCCAAAACAAGCCAAGCAAATTCCAAATACAGTAGAGACCAAATAATGTAGAGAAAAAACCTTTATTGGAAAAAAAATATTATTTCCAATACCTGTAGCTAATTTTGCCTGGTGCTGAATGCACCAGTGCAAAAAAAATTTTGCCTTCCAAGCACCTAGAAGGAATAGGAGGATGTGGGGGAGGCAGAGGAATGGGGCTGGGAGTTTGCACGAGGCTGCACAGGCTCTCAAATGCTGCAAACACGTCTCCAATCTCCTCTCTCTCTGCTGCTCTCTCTTCCACACCTTCACAGGGCCAGAATTTCACTCTGGTACCAAATGTTGATTGAGAAACAGGGACGGAAGCCTTTGTATTTTATTAATCTCAATCAAGTAAAAAAGTACAGAGGATGGGCTGCAATATTTATAGATATTGCACAGCCAAATACATCCGAGAAAATGAGTTGCACAGGTGCAACCAAAAACTAGAATAAACAAGCTTCCAAATCACCTGGGAAGCAACAATTACATAAAAAACAAATATATTGTTTAAAACAATATAACAATGTGCATACAGACAAATATGGTTGATTAACCATATAACAATACAACCATTTATTATTTAAAATTAATTAAATAATCCAACTATGCATAATTAAATATTAGGATAATAAAATTTATCCTAACATTGCATTATCTACTAGCAACACCACCATCCTACCACTAAAAAGTATAAAGAGCATGTAAAATTTTGAAAGGATGAGCCACTGATTATTTTTTATATCTATGCTACTGAAATGGTTAATATTTTAGTCATCAAGTCAAGAATATCATTTAATTCAAAAATAAATAGCAGCGCTATGAAGTATCATTCATATATTAAGAAACATCAACAAAGTTAAATATCATAGCGAAGCAAAAAACTTCAAAATAAAAGATAAGTTGATAATACCTTGTGGAAAATATCTTTTGTAAATAACAAGTCTCTAGGTAACCGAGGCAACCAAAGGTGGTTTCACAAAAAAAAACTTCTAACGGAACAATAAAAAATCCTTTTCAATGATTGTAGCAGGGAAATATATCTCATTTCAATATAACATATAAATTGAGTGCATACATGTTTTCTTTACGAAATGTCACATTATGCAATAGCAATTTCCATGCTGAACATGTAAGATCCCAAGTGTCATGCATGCAAAACTTCATGTAAAATTAAATTATTGTTATATGTGTGTGTGTGTGTGTGTGTGTGTGTGTGCCACGACATTGAAGAAATAAATTTAAAACCTTTAAAAACTGGATTCACTATTAAAATTTTAGTTAATTTGTTTGGAAATGAGATGCTATTTAATATTACAAGTAAGCCATAGGAATGTTAACTTATTTGCAGGTTTTTAAACTAGTGTGAGATCAATGAATAAAATTATTGCCCTCGAGACATGATATAGTAGCATCAAGAAGAAGATTCAATTATTGAGAAAAAAGAATCTTGGCCATAATTAGAGATGTTAAGGGGTCAATTACAATGGTTTTGAGACATTTAGGGTACAAGAAATTAGAATTAGAGGCTCAATTGTGTTTTCCTTTAAGAAAATTCAAAATTTTAAATTGTAAATAATGTCTTCAAGGGATATAAAGTGGTATCTTGGCTTAGAGAAAGGATTATTTATGTCTTAGGATGGGTCATGATTCTTTGAGAATGTGTATGAGATATGAACTGTAAAAAAATGATGTAAGAAGGTCTTTATATGGATGCATGGGCATAAAGAAGTTGGAGAGTTAGTTAGGTTTCAATGAAAAGAATGCATTAAAGAAGATTAAATTCGAATGAATTGAGTTAATGTCCCTCCAAGAGCAAGTAGAGAGATGAAGAAAGGCATTCCTCGTGAAGAGGAAGACAAAAAAGATGCAAATTTTGTAATTGGAGACATTTTTTAGAGGAAGGAAACTGTATTTTTTTAGTGGGTGAACTGTGTGTGTTTGCCTTGTAGTTCCTTGATATATGTAATAATATATGGAGAAGTTTTTTTTTTGTATTGGAAGGGTAACCTATCTCACTGTTATGTTTTTATGATACCCTCAAATGATTGTTAAAGAGTATTTTCCATACATTATTTGAATTGGTACAAAGTACTAAATCCTCTGTGTCTGAGATATAATAAATCATGACTGTGGATTCTTGTAAAGAAGCTTAGAATATTGTTAGTACTCATGGTTGATACATTAAGGAGACTTTTATGTAGAGTGCATACTTCTAAAATTTTGAGAATGAATGTTATGATAAGGGATTTAGATTCATTAGTCCTGTGTATGAGGTTTTTCCTGAGATAAGTGTATTCTGATTGAGACGGAAAAGTAAAACACATTGGGAAAGGATGAAATTGATTTTATGTGGTTATCATAATGTCTTAAGGTTTTGTAAAACTTGAGAGTATACTCTTTAATTTTTACCCTTGCATGTGTAAATCTCAGTCTAACAAGGCTATGGAAAACATTTCCCACATCATTTGGTTATGATAGTATACGCTAAATATTGTGTTTTCTTATTAAAGTGATAAATATGCCTCCTTGATTGAACATTGTGATGAATAATGTCTTCAGGTACTAGGAGGAAATATTTTGAAAATTTGGTGAAAGGAATTGATTCATCCCACAAAATTCCTCAGCTTGCCAATTGACAAGCATAGTTTCACTTGGAGGCCCCTCTTGTTGAGCTCCTTGTTGTTGATCCCGTTCTTGGCTAGGCCCTTGTGCCACCATACTGGTTTGCACCATCAAGGCCTGATTTAGTGCACAATTAAAACACATTGATTGGTTATGTGGCTGATTGCATGGGAAACACCAATCATATTCATGTGCAATATTTTTCTGTGCTGGAACTAATTCCCTTGACGTTGAAGTTGTGTTTGGATCATATGACCTGAAAGGTATATTAGCTTGAGGTTGTCCTTGGTTTTGGCTCTGATTTACGACCTGAGATGGTGGTCTATTTTGCTGATACTAGGGTCTAGCCTAATACTGAGTCTGAGGCTGATACGGGCTAGAACTCTGAGCTTGCTATCTTTTAATGGTTACTAACTCATTCCCCAAGTTCTGAATTTGTTTCATGACTTCTTGGATTTCCTTAGAGGTTTTAGATGATGAAGTGGAGGCTTCAGCTGAGCTTTGACCCCTGGGAGTAGGTATAGGGGCTAATGTAGGCGTTTGACTAGTACCTGGATTTCCTAACTCGGGGTACAGAGGCATGGATGGCCTAGAAGTGAGTTTTCTAGCCTGAATCAAATGATTCTCAGCCCCTATGGAAAGGCTATAGGTTGTAGGTAAGGTTGTGCCCCCATTGACTAAATCATCAAAGAAATATCATAATTTAAAGCCCTAAGAAAGTATAAGAAGGCACCTTCATTAGTGGGATTTACTGTTGTTGGAATCATGTCCCACGTCCACTGAAATCTGAGGTTGAAGTCTGTCAGCTACTTATTCGGGGCTCTCTTGATTGTTGTTAGTTGCTCCAACAAAGATAATTTATCACCTTTTTCTCCAAACTAGTTGTGAAGGGATATGCACAGTTGGTTCCAATTTTGGATAGAGCCTGCTTCAAGGCTCCTGAACCATTTTGAAGCTTTACCTTTGAGTGAAGATGTGAGCAGCTTGACTGCAATGTCCATCTCATGAATTTCATGGATTTTACAGACATTTGCAATATCTTGGACATGATCACCAGGAGAAGTCTTGTTTTCCTTAGTGAAATATGGGATGCTCTTTGGTACTGCTATCAGGACCAAATTATCTGCGTTTAGAATGAGTGGGTTTCTTCTGGTGAAATTGACATAAGGGTTTGGGTGAGCCATCTTGATTGGCCTGAGCACTCCTCTTGATTGAGAGAATGGTCTGCTAGGAGGAGGTGTCGATAAGGCTCTGTTTGGTGGGGATAGAGACTTCTAGGCTCTTCTTCATCCCCTCCCTCTTTCCAGGGATAAGTCTAGATAGACAAATAATCCCTCTTCTCTAGTTCTTGACCATGTTTGTATTCTTCTCATGAACTTGCTTGGACTGCTGCAACTAGTGAATTTATTTATTTTGGAGTCGTCAGATGTACAATTTTAAAACTTCTTAAAAGTTAGAATCACAGTAAGTGCACATCAATCTTACTGTAATAAGGTGGAGACTTTTCTATCCCACCGGGCATGCCAAAACTGTTAGTGAAAAATCACATCACCCCCAAATGAGTTATATAGATATGATTTTCTAAGGCATAGTCATTTGGTGCGATCCTCATAACATTGAAATTTCACCAAGCTGTGGGACCTTGAAAAGTGGGAAAGATCTCCAGATTAAAGGTTGGTTCCTATTCCTCTGTCTAGGTGCATAAGTGAAAATTTGTAGAGGATCTATCTCTATACCTAATCTAAAATTTGCTAAGGAGACAGGGATAAAAAGGGATATAAGAAATAACAACTGACTAAACTACAAGGTGATGCACCAAAGGAATGATGAACACTAGTTTTGTTGATAGACACAAACCAACAAAACACATACAATAATAGAGCACAGATAACCAGATTTATAATGAAAGACCAGATGCGAGAAAAAGAGATAGAAAGGATCTAGAATCGATCACAAATGTGTTTTATTGCTTTGCAGATTGATACATTGCATTACAAAACAACCAGGAGGAAAGAAATATATTGTAATTTTAATGAAAGGCCTGAACTCCATGAATTCCTTTGCTAGAAGGAAAAGGGAGCCTACAAAAAAAATAATGTCCAACCCTTTACAATGAATCTCACCCCTGCATTTATAGATTCAATCAGAGATAATAAAGAGAGAGAAGCGGGAAAATTAGGCCAAAGCTCAACCAGTTCCGTTAATGCCTCTTACAAAATCTTCCCCCAAATCTGTCTTGAACGCATCAACCACTGGTTCGACACCTTGAAGGGAGAAGAAATGGAAGAATATATCGAATATGATCTCGTTGTTGAGACAAGAAGATCCTGCATTAAAGGCCCAAAGACGTTTTCTCCATTTTTCACATACCAGGGACTGAAAAATTATTTTTTATCTTTCCATGGCATAGAGGACGTCGAGACACTTCCAACGGTGTAAGATATGTAATATTTCAAGCCCTGGGTCGAAAGATATGCCCCTTCGAAGTCTATATTGGGTCCGTACAGTGGGAAAACAGTTTAAAAAATGGGCCTCCTTTTTAATATGGGGCACGTGGCAGCCAGATTATGGAAAAATTTGGTTTACTGACCCGTGATTTATTATTTTCCCCTTTTCCGAAAAATGTAAAACTCAAAAAACCTTGCAGCCCCAAACCTCTGCTTGGATACGTGGAACCCTTTGGTTGGTTGGGGAGGTGTGCTTCAATTTTTACCTCTATGCCTTTTTGTCAAAACAAAAATTTTCACCTTTTCCTCCGATTCCCCACTTTCCTTGACTCAAGCTCAAATTCTGACCTTTTCACTTGGGTAGAGTTGTGGCCCATTTTGTAACTTTTACACCTTTGGAATAACAATGGGCAAAAAACCCACTTTCCTATCGACGGCCCGCTCCAGCGCTTCTGGTTTAGGCTTGCCATGTCACGTTTCCTCCATTCCCTACCCAATTTCTATGTTTTTTGCTAAGTATTTTGCTTAGCAGGGTCATATCTCTTGATCTGGGACACGCGGTAGTCTGGCGCTCATTTGGGAACCCTCTCTATATTCAATCCTTGAATTAGCACCATTTAGACACTTGGCAGCCTCTGTCGGCCTGCCCCATGCATTGACTATTCAACTGACTCTACCCCTTTTGAGACTGGACACGTGGAGGAACTGCACTTTCTTGAAAAACCGATTTAGAATTTTCCTTTGAAGGAGTGTCAAGTTTACACTTCACAGCCTCTGCAAGTCTGTGGACTTTTCAACGGTTTCTCTTACTTTTTGGACTTTGGGCTACATGGCGAGCTCGCATTCCTTTGGGTCTCTGCCTTTGGACTAACTTTTGGACATTTTCCACACTGACACTTGGCATTCTCCGCTTACACTTTTATACTTAGCCAATTTTGAGGCACGTCATGTCTTCCTTTTAACTCTGTTTGACCATTTTCTACGTGGAGGATTGGCGCAAGTTTGAGTCTCCACCCTGGGCTCCCATTTCAGATTTGCGTCGAGCCGACACATGGCACCTTCTTTCTTGGTTGAAGACTTTTCAATGGCCCCATAACGTTTTGGGGCTCTGGATGTGTGGAAGCCTGGCACTCATTTGGGCTTCTCTTTTTAGATTCACCTTTAGAGAAGCGTCGTGTAGACATGTGGTTCTTTCTACTACCTCCTCCATACTTATTCAATTTTGGACTCTTTCCTGAATAGTCTCGAGCCTGAAAAACTTCGAAACTTCACCATTTTCTCCCTTTCTTGCTCCTGGTTCCTCTGCGGCACTGCCCCTTCTTTTCTGACCCTGCTATTCCATTATTAAGTCCTTCTGCGACCTATTTACAAGATCTAAACGATTTTTCTCAAGTTCTTTCTATGTGGGGTCGTGGACAATCCAATATATTTCTCGGGGGGAAAAATATGGATAACAGTGGTTAAGTGAGGCTATTAATTAATTTAATTAATATAGTTAATTCAATTAACATGTGCACTAAGGGATATGAATGGGTGGGATATGGTTAATTTAATTAACAGAGTTTTAAGGGGACTATGACCCAATTTTGGTGTCTACAATTTGCCCCTTTTTGTCACGTAGCTTGTATTGATAAGTGACACTGATAAAAATAGGAAGTGGTTTCCCTAAATACAAGTGAGAGTGGTATTTCCCCAAGAAGGAAAAAAGGTGAGGTTACCCCAAGTGTGTATGGAGGTGATCCCCCTTAAACCAGGAACTGATGAGGTTTGAGACGGAGTCGGTGATTGGTTTGATAAATATGTAGGTGATGAAAGGTAATGTAGGTGGGTGATAGAGAAGGTTATGGGAACATGGGGTAATGGGTAATGGTCAAATCGGGTAAATAGGTAATGAGACAGGGTCAAATCAATAGTAGGTAATGGGTCAGGATCAAATCAGGGAATAGGTAATAGGCCATCAAACGCACACACATGTATATACTGTGACACAATACCAGGTTGAATAGCTTGCAAACTCTACATCATCCAAGGTTGATAGGTTAAGCCAAACAAGCTTGAAGTGATTCAGGTATCCAGGGTATAGGATATGGTCCAGAAACACAACGTAGGTTAGGTGCAGGAATGTTTAGGTATGTTCTGGTACACCATAGGTTTTTTCAGGATAAATGACACAACAATATGTAAGGTATGGTTGGTAAGATAAAACAACATCGAGAACAACATTGCACGGTATAACGAGTACACAAGTTCAACGATCACAAAAAGTAGGTCGTGGGCCTAGGTAAGGCCATGGTATAGGTCAAATCTCTAAATGCAATCAAGGAAATGTATGGGTACTTTAGGTGTGTAGGTAGGGTGCTTTCGATGTTGGTACTAGCAAAAGGTATTTGGTAGGAATTGATTTCATTCAAAATGGAAAAAATGTGAGGTAAATGGTAATGGCAGGTAACCGATGTCGGTTAAGGTTTGACCGACGTTGGTTAGGTCGATTTGGGTTTATAAGGTAGAAATGTTTTATTTTACAGAATTATTGTTGTCTTGTGACGTGGAGAAAACTATAGATCCTGGTGAATTTTGCATTTTTCTCAGAGAAAAGGACAAGGCATTGGACTGTGGTTGAGGTGGAGGTGTTTAACTGATGAGATAATATAGGTAGATGGATCCACGAGATTAGTTGGAGATGTGTGATTGGAGGATAAATTTGAGGAAGTGGTTTCCCCAAATACAAGTGATCAGGTGGGGTGACAATTAGCATCTGATATGACTAGTGTATTGATTTTTGGTATATACCAGCCTACATGCTGATGATAGTGAGGATTTAAATGAGATTGTTTGATATTTTGATTTTATACTGGCCTATGTGCCGAAGACAGTGAGGATGTATGTGAGCAATATGAAATACTTGTATGTATTTGTATCGGTGTGTATTTATATTGATACAAATAAGTTTGTTTGTTATAAATGATGATATTTATGGTATGGATGACGTACTTGTGTTTTTAATTTTCTGTGTTATTGTATATGCGATGGAAACTAGGTGAGTTAGGCATGATGGAGTCGAGGTCACGTATGCATGGTTGAGTTATGTTGGTTAGGGATGGTCATGTTTAAGTGAGTTAGGCATGGTGCAATTAAGGTCATGTAGGCATGGTTGAGTTAGGTTGGTTAGCCATGGTTGTGTTTAAGTGAGTTAAGCATGGTGTAAATAAGGTCAGGTAGGTATGGTTGCGTTAGTTTAGTTAGGCATGGTGGAGTTATGTTAGTTAGGCATGGTTGAGTTAGGTCAGTTGGGCATGGTGGGGTCAAGGTCATGTAGGCATGGTTGAGTTAGGTCAGTTAGGCATGGTGGATTCAAGGTCATGTAGGCATGGTTGAGTTAGGTTTTTGGTTTCAATTTAATTTTTAAGTTATTGGTAACATGGAAAAATAAATGATGATGAATTTGTATGGTACAGTGTAAATTTCAAAAATATTTGATACATGGAAATGTGAAATGATAGAGGTATGATATGATGGTGTAAAAAAATAGGTAAGTATACATGTTTATATACTTGTATGGTTGTTTGATTTCCAAGAAGTGTATAAGATGGAAACTAACTAAGGTAGAATGTAAATAGACAAATTGGTGGAAAATTGATTAGGGAAAGAGTGTCCGAGATAACCTCTAAGGGCCCCATTCCCTCGTAGTGTTGCCTACATATCCCAGGTGAAAAGGGGCCTCAGGCCAATGTATTTCTCCCGTAAGCTAGGGAAGAATATGACGAGGTAGAGGAATAGGTGGATAGCTATTTAGGCATCATTGAGTTTAAATGTCAAAGGCTTGGTCATATATAGGAGAATCAGTAAGTAAGGAAGAAGGTGAATGGTAAGAGGTGATAAAAAGACTCACCTAATTGATAAGAACCATAACAAGTCAATAATAACAAAGATGGGTGTATGAGTGTAAGACCCTAAAAGGCATTGCATAATGGACTATTCTAAGGTAGAATAAAGTCACATGATCATGAAATATCGCATTTGTGACACATCCCTTGATCAGGTAGGAAATCAGGGTGAAAATGAGATGAGGTAAAAATGGTTGGTTTTAGCGTAACCTGGTGAGATAGTATACTTACTTGGCAAGAGACCCAAGATAAACATAGGCAAGTCCATAACGAAAAACTATTTATTTTTCTTCTTTTTGCTTTTATTTTTGATAGAATGATCGATGTAGGAAGTCAATGTGGGATGAGTGGATTTTCTCCTTGAGGTTTTCATGAAGTTGATCGATGTGGGAAGCTTTAGAATAGTTTTATTTTGTTTTGCAAGAATAGTCTTCTTTTAATGAGAGACTAAGTACTATATGGCTAGCTTGTTATAGTTTTCCTTTGAGGGAGCAGTCTATTTATAGTAGTGGGATAGAGAGAATATATGTCCTTTTGAGGGAGTCATGTATTTTTTTAGAAGTTTGACTCAAGGATTTGAATCCCATTGTGCTTTTGAAATTATTTTTCTTTTTGAATTTTAAGTCACGGACAAGACTATAGAGAAAAATATGCTCCTATGTTGAAGACAAAACTATAGGACACAAAGATCAACTATGATGAAGAGGTTTTAAGTGATGAACTACCATCAAATTCCATCATGAAAAATATGAAAATTATCCATGAGAATCATGCCATGATTAGAGTCATGGTACTCATATTGAAGATAATGTTGAAAACATAACGGGTAATCACGTGATTCCAATCGTCCTTAAAATAGGTGAGCGGAAGGTGGATGGTGCTCAAGGGATGATCATTTTAAATAGACAAAGGGTGATATAGGACTTGATTCAACAATAGAATGGTCAAAGATGTAATGCATTGAGGGGCTCAGGTTCGGGTTTTCTGTCAAGTGAAGACAAACGATAAGCACCTGATCCATAGGTATGAGTAACGATATAACATCCAAGCCAATTAGGAGAAAAATTGACCCATTTAATTTTCTCCTCTTCGGTTACAATTTTATTTTCCTTCAAGATGAGTTTGCTAACCTAGAAGGTTCATTCATGGACACGTTTTTTTTAGGCATGTTTGATATGTATTTGGTAAATTAGAAGATGATCAAGAGCATTAAGGCGACATTTGTCTAATAACTCAAGTTGTGCCAAATGGTCCTGGAAAAATTCATCATCCTTAAGCATCTCTTTGAGTGAGATACAAAGAGACAGAATCTAGACTTCAAGAGGCAAGATGGCCTCTATACCATAGACTAGAGAAAAAGGTGTAGCTGCAGTTTAAGTATGAATACTAGTACGGTAAGCCCATCAGGAAAAAGGAATGTTTGTGTGCCAATCCTTTCCAGTATCGCCTACTACTTTCATAAGAATTTTTTTCAAGGTTTTGTTGGTTGATTAAGCTTGGCCATTTGTTTGAGGGTAGTAAGGTGAAGTAAAACTGAGTTAAATTTTGAAGGCATAAAAAATTTGCGGTAGGGTTTTATTTTTGAATTGTTTTCCATTATCTATGATGAGGCATTGAGGGACACCAAAGCAAAAAATAAAGTGATGGTTGATGAATTCACAGATTTTCTCAACTTTTTTAAAGATGATGGGTATGGATTTAACCCATTTATTGTAGTAATCAGTAGAAGTAATAATCCATTGATGGAATTATGAAGAATGAGGGTTGATCTCTCCAACAAGATCCAAACCCCATTGACAGAAAGGCTAAAGGTCTTGTGTTACCTGTAAGGCATGACTAGGTGTGTGATGAGGATTATCATGTTGCTGGAATTTCACACAATGTTTGGCATAATCAAAACAATCGCAATTGAGGGTTGGCCAATAATAGCTCAGGTGAAGGATGCGTTTAGCGACGGCTAAGCCACTGAAGTGACCTCAAAAAACTCCGTTGTGAACTTCCGTAATGGTATAAGGAATTTCAAAACTTGTAAGGAATCATAAGAGGATACCATAAAATCTATGTTTATAAAGAAGGACACCTATCATGACATAGCGATAGATGCCTTTGAGAAAGGCGCATTGTCCATTACAAGTAAGATCGGGAGGTAGACTTGAAAGGGAAAGGTAGTTCACAAATTTCTTATACCAAAGGTCACGTGGGTCATGTTCAATGGTTCTGACGAGGTTCACATCTTTAAATAGATAAGAAGGTATTTGCAACCTATGTACTATGACAAATATTTTTGAGTCAAAGGACGAAGCGAGTATTTTAGATGCAAGATAGGCCATGGTATCCGCAAATTTGTTAGTGGAATGTGGGGTAGTTTGAAGTTCATAATGGTGAAAGGTAGTCAAAAGTATGTCCACATGATGCTTATGCTTTTAGATTATTTTGTTATGACACTGGTATATAACATTGACCTAGTTTACAACCAGCTGAGAGTCACCAAAGATATTAATTGATTTAACATCTAAGGCGATGGGAACTTGAAGACATAATACGAATGCTTCATATTCCGCGATATTATTAGTACATTTGAAATATAGTTTGAAGGATAAAGGCATAGGATCACTATCAAGAGGTATGAGGATAACACCAACACCACCCCCACATTGACATTTGGAATCGTCAAAGAATAAGGTCATATGGTAAATGGTATCTTCCAAAGAGAGGGTAACGATGGATTCATTTGGGAAATCAAAGTCAGATGGCTGATCTCCAAAGAGAGGTGCGTATGTAAGTTGGTCAGTGATAGTTTTTCCTTTTATATGTTTTTTATGAGTGAATTCGAGGTTTATGTCTATAAGAAGCATGAGCCAATGTGTAGCATGTTGATGTTGGTAGGGATTGGCGTACATGTAATGTAACAGATCAATATTGGTGACGACAAAGGTTTTGTGGTTAAGTAGGTAATGGCGAAGTTTAGTGGAAACAAAAACTAAGGCTAAGAAAAAAAATTTGGTGTGGGTATATCTAGTTTCATAGTCTAAGAGTGTACGACTTATATAATAAACCACTTGCTCCCTGATTTTCTCATCGCGATGAGTGAGCATGGAAGCCAAGGAATGATCAGTAGCATAAATATAAAGGTAAAATGGTTGGTCATCCTTAGGAGGAATGAGCACAGGTGGTTGTAGGAGGTATTTTTTTAAGGCGTCAAAGGATTTGTGGCATTCATCATCCCATTTGAAGGAGACATCCTTTTTTAGGAGATGATGAAAGGGGTGGCAGCAGTCAGAAAGCTGTGAAATAAAATGACGAATAGATTGTAACTTTCCTTTTAAACTACAAAGTTGATGAAGGTTATTAAGTGGAGGCATTTCGAGAATAGCCTTGATTTTAGAGGGATCGGCTTCTATGCCATGAAATAAAACAATAAAACCAAGGATCTTACTCGAGATAACAATGAAGACACACTTCTTAGGCTGAAGGCGAACACAATACTTGATGAGACGGTCAAAAATGACCTTAAGGACTGTAAGGTGTTCATCCCAATGTTTGGATTTGGTAAGAAGATCATCAAAAAAATATTTCAACATGAAATGCATGATGTCATAAAAGATATAGGTCATGGCCCACTGATATGTAGCACTAGCATTTTTAATGCCAAAGGGCATGACACGATAGTAGAAGGTACCCCAAGGAGTGATGAAGGTGGTTTTTTTTTTATCTTCTGGGGTGAGTAATATTTGGTTATAACCCGAAAAACCATCCATGAGTGAGAGCATCTCATGGCCAATGGTAAGATCAACTAGCTGGTAAATACTAGGTAGAGGAAAGTTGTCTTTGGGGCAAGCTAAGTTTAGTTCAGAGAAATCTATGCAAATGTGGAGTCCCCCTATCACTTTTGTGAGAGAAACGATGTTAGAGATCCATTGGGGATAATCAATGGGTAGGATGAAGGAAATTGAAAGAAGACATTGAAGTTCTTCTTTGAAAAGAAGGCCAATACAAGGATGCATTTTACGTAACTTCTATTTTATGGGTTTGGCTTTAGGGATGGTGATGATATTTTAGACCACAATGTTTGGTTCAATACCGGGCATATCACCTTAGGACCAATAAAAAGCATTTCTATAATCCCAAAGGAAAGAATTTAAAGCTTCATGTTCAACAACATCTAAAGATTGACCTATCTTTAGAATGTGCGGATCGTCTTGAGTGTTAATATTGATTTTGATGTTCGATTCATTTAACATGGTTTGTGTCTCGGAAGGCAACTACCGATGAATATAAGAATCTTCCGCTCAAACATAGGTGAGGATAGACTCATCATCCTGAAATTGAATGATGTTAATGGATGGTGTATCATCATCGATTATGTCAGGATACATGAAGGGAAGATAAGAGGGAGCCTCACCATCGCATTTATAAGTGAGAGGTCCCAGGGAAATGGTGTTCATGAAAAAAAAAATAGGAGGAATGGATTCAGGATCTATAGACTCCGTGGGTGAAGGTGGTGACGTCGGTGAATGGGGTGGAGAAGGTTTATCATTCTCGATGAGGTCGATGTGGGCCTTCTTAGAAGATGGTTCTTTAAATCCAATACCACTATGTTCTTTGTGTTTACAAGTGGTACACGGGATGACAGTATGGACGCCTTATTCGTAGAACCCAAAGCCAAAGCCTTTCCATGCACAACGGTGGAGGAAGGTGTGGGAAAAGTAAAAAAATTGGAGCAATTGGAGGTCAGATGAAAATGGTCACGTTTGGGAAGGTAGCTCGGGTGAATAGGTGGAAGTGTTAAGTCCCCCATATGTGAAATTAGTATGAAGGTGGGTACGACCATAAGGGAAAACCTCACCTATGCGAGGATCATAGCAAGGATGTTGGCGCAAGTCACCATACTCTTATGGAGTAAGGAATGTGTTAACATTGTACAGGCAGTACTCCCCTAGAGTGAGATGTTAGAAAACACCTTCTAAAGGATCAGTAGTAGATATGCGGGTGGCGGGTATAGATGCATCAGTAAGCGATTGAGATGAGGAAGCATTGGTTTGTTGGGAAGTGGATGGGTTGGCAAAAGGGTCAGCTGCATAGGCTACAAAGACAGTAGGAATACAGGGATTAAGTGTGGGAGAAGTATCGGTAGCATTGGTGGATGGGGTTGTGGGAGAAGGAGAAGTGGCAACAATGGTAGATGACTTAACTGGTATGAGAACATCATTAGGTCAGTACAGCATGTTGCAGGTTTTAAATGGCAAAAGGTCAGCTGGGATGGTGTAGTTATGTCCTTCATGTTCAAATTTAACACAAAGATGTAAAGTTGAAGGAACACAAGCCATGACATGGATCCAAGGTCAGACAAGCAATAGGTTATAATGTAACTCCCCCTCTAAAATGTAGAATAATTCCAAAACAGTACTGGGGCCCACACTAATGTGGTGAATAATGTTGCTAAGGGTGGAAGTGATGTCGTCGTTGAAGGAGCACAACATAAATGGGTTATTATGCATGCAATTGGCATGGATGTGCATTTAGTTATACACATGGGAGGATATGATGTTGATGTTGGCACTACCATCGATCATAACACGTTAAACGTGTATATTATCAATATAGATAGAGATGAAAAGAGTGGGATCAGGATCATCTGATTAGAGAGGTATAATATCTTCATCAGAGAAGCTGAGGGTAACTATTTGATGAGTGGTAGCAGGGGTAGAGGAAGGAAATGACTTGGTGAGAGAGGCTACATGGTGATGGGTGATAATGGAGGCGACAGGTGTGGGGTCGTTAGGGAGAACCTAGATGGAATGTAGAACCTCCATGAGGGCTTGTTGATGTGATTAAGAGGTTTAGACGAGATCGTACAAAGACATTTTTAGGTGGGATTGGTGTAATTATTTTATCATTATATGGTGGGTGACCCCATCAGAAATAGGGTATGTGGTTCCCCGAATGATGATTTTTTGGCACGGGTGTAGATGGTATGTTAGGCACAGGATTAGCAGATGGGTTGGTTTCTTTCTCTTTTCATTTTCCTTTCTGGGCATGAGTGATGACTTGTATTATGTTAATCTAAGGAAGAGAGGTAGATAGAGAAGGTGTAACATCATGAGGGATAAAAAAATAGTGTGGGATAAGATCCTTATGAAATGAGTAGGGTACATTGGTATTTTGGTGGGGTTTTGGCTAACTCTCTTATCCAAACCATATTAATCTCAAATCATGGAGGAGAGGGTAAAAGGGTTGTGGAGGTAGAGATGTGGGTCGTCGAATAGGTAAGGGGTGAGAATGTTTGGTGATAGGTGAAGATGGAATAGGGTCCTCGTCAAGAAGATCATCATCATCAAAATTTGCTTCATGAGGACATAGTTGGAGAAGAACGGTTTTTAGAGCCTTACAATTTTCTACATCTTATCCTGGCACACAATAGTAGGCGTAAATTTTGATCTCGTCAAACGTTTTTGGTTTGGGTTTGAGTGGGTTGCAATGTCTAAGCAGTGGTAATGTAATGAAAGAGGTATCTAAAAGGTTGGCTAAAATCTTGGCATAAGACCCTGCCAATAGATCACAGTGTGAAGAGAGTGTGGTTTTGGATGAAGGTGTGGATGATTGTGGTGGAAGAGGTGTTATAGGAGGTGGAATTGGAGGTGGGATAGGTTTGACCACTGTTTTGGTAGGTTTTACTGTTTTAGGTGTTAATGGTACCTGCTTGGGTAGAGGTGTGGTAGATGAACTAGCAATAGAAGGTGTCGTAGGCTTAATTAACTCTTTGGAGGGTAGTGGGTTTTTCAATTTTGGTTGTACCATCTTGGGTAAAGGTGAGGGAGAAAAACGTGATGTAGAAGGGAAGGAAGATGGCAGAAGAGGATGGGTTAGTAAGGGTGATAATGGAGGTGCGGTAAAGGTTCATGGAAGAGGTGAGGTAAATGGTACATGTTAAAGAGAAGGAAGTCTCATAGGTAGTGATGAAGTTATAGTACTTGGTGGGGGTATAGGTGGTAAGAAAGATACAGGTGATGAAGAGGGTTATGTCAGTTGATTGGGTGTAATAAAGGATCGTGATGAAATGGCGGGCTGCTGCACTTTTTATTTGTTTGGAATGAGGGGTTGGTTGACCAAGGTAGATAGGTGAGGTCTCAGAATAGACAAAAGGGGAAAAGGTGACAGATGTGTGGTGGGTGAAACGGGTGTATGTGGCCTAGAATGTTGGGTTTTCCTTTTTGGTGGAGGAATAGTTTTGGTGCGGGCTTGGGAAGATGTAGATAAGTCCAATTTAATAGGTGGATGGACAAGGCTTGATATCGGCATGACACCCAAGGTAGTGATGGGTCTAGATATGGGAGAAGTTGTAGGTGTAGGTAGGTTCTTAGGCATAGGAATGGGTTTAGTTGTGGGTAAAGTTTCGGATGCAAGGAAGGGTGATGAATAAGAGGTAGTCTTAATAGGCATGGTCAGGGTTGATTTGGTTGCCTAAAATATCTTTGGATAAATTGTGGAGATATCTATAGGTGACATTTGCATTTGGGTTTAAAAGGGGAGCTGAAGATGTTACCAAAGCATGGAATTATCAACGTAATCTAAACAATCATCTAGGTGTGAAAATGACACTCCTGTGAGAGGAGCCGATGTTGGTTTAGTGGCAATCCCTAAAAAGTATGTATGTGAGACAGGGAAGTGATTGGCCTTAGACTATGTGGGTAAGAGAGATGAGAGTAGATAAACGGGATCCTGGAACGCTAATGGGAAATTGTCACCAACAGGGAGTGGCGCGGTAAAAGGATTCCCCATGAGTAGGGGAGATGGTAGGTGGGATGACATCAATAGATACTTTGGAATCCTCCTTGGGTGAAGGGGGAGATTAAGGGAACTCCTATATGGGAACTTCGGTGTTTTAATTAAAAATTAAAACACATAAACCGATGGCGGTTAGGTTAACCGATGATGGTGATAGGGTGACCGATGATGGTTAGGTTAACCTATATCGGTTACTGTTGGAAATCAACAGTTTTGCAAATGAGGCAAAATGAAATAAAGAAGTTGTATTTGACTGTGATTTTTAAATTCTAGGGGTATGATGATGTCCTGAGAACTCCAAAATGAACAGAAGATGTGATGAGTATTTTTTTTGGTGGAATGACCAAAAAGAGCTAGAAAACGACAACCATTGGGTAAACCTATGATGGTCGTTGGACCGATGCCGGTCATTGTGAAATTTGAATAAAATGAAGAAAAAATGATCTTATGAATTAAGTCAGATGGAATGTCAACCTAGAAATATGAATATGATAGTAATGAACCCTGGCACACTTAGAAACAGTCAGAATACACCAACTATGATGGTGAAGTGTGAAAAGAAGAAGAAAATGAAGAACGTAACCTCACAACTCAAAACACAACTCAAGAAAAAGCTAAGAAAAACATGAAACCCTACAAGTGAATTTTATGTTTTAGCTTATGTTTCTTAAGACTGATTTATGAACAAAAAAATTTTTTATGGTTGGAAAGGTGTCCTATGAAGAGGTAAGATCTAAGGGTGGTTTCAAGTTATGTTTTTGTGGGGTCGGTCCTTTCTCTGATAATGACTCGTCAGAGAAACCAACTGGGTGCTCAGTGTCAATCCTATGATCGTGTGATCGTTGATAGCTTCTTCGAGGTAAGGTGTTGTTTAAGAAGATGTGTTAATTATTTTTGTGTAGTTTGGAAAAGAGAGAGAGAGAGAGAGAGAGAAGATAATGTGCTCTATGATTCAATTATGTCAACCATCAGGTGGGCATGACTTCCAGCATATAGGTTTCCCTCGTTTTTAATGTGAGCTAAAAATGAAATCATATAAGTATGAAATGCAAGTATTTTAGAACCAAAATCGAAATGTGATATTCAATGTAAACAAAGAGTGAATAGGAGAGAGAATGACTTTCACTAATGCAGATGAAAGAATAAAAATAATTATAATTTATAGTCCCAAAATACCAATGTCACTTAGACAAATAGAAGCGAGAAGATTCCTAGGGAGAGAATTTAATTTTGACTTCCTTTTTGAAAAGAAACAAACATACAACAGTTTCCTAAGAGTGAATAAATGCAACGATCCCCAGATGCGTCCCACTGAGCGTGCCAAAATGTTTCACCGGATTCTTGAAAAATTAATGAAATATATTGAGAGGTAGTAGGCCAAGGAGGAATACATGTTTGTGATGTTGGTTGAAGGTTGTGCACACGTTTTGATTGTCTTGATCTAATGCTGATTGCGGGAGATCCCTTTTGTCTAGGAGGAACTACATGTAAAATGCAAAACAATACCACCAGATAGAGTTAAACAAAATAATGAGTGGACTACTTAGCCGAAGCTAGATCCGTGAAGCGTGATGCTTCCTGAATAGGTTCTCACCACTTTTACATAACAATATTAATGCTATCCAAAATAAACATGAAATAACAATCTTATTGGAATTGAAATGTTTTAGGTATCCCATACAAGACAAATAAGAAAGGTGAGGTAAAAGGTGATTGAGGTCAAAACAGGTCAGCGGATGGGTTGGTATTGGGTTGCAGGACTAGTACAAGCTCTGAATAGGGTCTGGTAAATATTACAAGATATTTTGGGCTATTAGGGAATGGGTATGAGATCGTTGGTCTGACGTATGTTGCAAGACATAGTAACCAACATTGGCTATGTGACCGAGGCCGGTTAGGCAAGATGACCGACATTGGTTGGCTAACTGGAATCGGTAGGCGTAGTTAGTAAAAATCTCTTACAAACTGGCTTATAGACTCTCCGTGATTGCACATAGGCTTGAAATGGTGAGGGTGAGGTTGAAAATGGCCTTGATGACTGAAGGATGATTAGAAGAGGGTGAAGACAACTAAAAGGAACATGTATGGTAAAGTGATAGGTTGGTGGGAGGAAGGGAGTGTATGGATATAGAGGAAGATAAATTACTAAGATAAATGAAGGGATGTCAGGTACTTACTGAAGAATAGGTCCAGAGAATATAGGTGATGAGGACAATGATGGCAGAGATCTGGAGAGAAGAGATGTCATGTTCATGCCACGACAGTTCAAACCTCCATGCTTCTCTGTGTGAATCCATGATCGTGAGGAAGATGATGAATGAAAATGGTTGTTGGTAGTGCTCCAGTGTGTTTTCCTTTTCCTGATAGCTTCAAAAATTTGAGTGCTCAAAGTCTTTATTCATGTGAGATCCTGAATCGAATTACCAACCTTAGAAAATGATTTTAGAAATGTATTTAACCTAATCGACGACGGTTAGGGGACCAACTTCAGTTAAGGCGGGGATATATAGTGTGACTAAAAATAGCCTGACTGTTGCTATTTTTGGCGTGGTCTTCAATCCTCGTCTGAGTCTCGAGTGATAGATCTTGGAAAAATCAGTAAGAGTCCTTTTAGGTTTATTAATAGGAGTTAAGTCTAGGTTTAGACTGAGTCCTAGTTGGTTAGGATAGGCTTAGACTTGGTCTTGGGTCATTAATGAAGTTTGATTGGGTCATGGAATGAGGTGGCTAGGTGAGTTGGTTGGGTGAGGTGGTTAAGTGAGGCTATTAATTAATTTAATTAAGATAACTAATTCAATTAACATGTGCACTAAGGGATATGAATGGGTAGGATATGGATAATTTAATTAACTGTGTTTTAAGAGGAGTATGACCCAATTTTGGTGTCTACAATGTGACTTGTGTCAGATTGAACTTTGACCAAATAGTGATTCTCTCTCTCCCTATCTCTTCTCTCTCCTTGGTTAAAAAGAATGAAGTGAAGAAAAATGAAATAAATATGTGTCTCTAACCCTCTCCTTTTGAATGTAAATTATTATTATTATTGTGTAGATGGGAAACTAAAAATGTTAATTGTGTTAGACCTAGGTGGATGTCATGCCAGCGATTTATCGCTGATTTCATGCTCACGTGTTTCTGCAGGATACAAGTAAGATGGTGAAACGACGTGGGTGTAATTCATTGTATATTGTTAGAATTTATGAATGTTAATAAAAGGAAATGTTTATGTATTGTTATGTTACAGTAAAGTTATTTATTGAAATTTTGCAATATGAATGTGATGTTAGTTTTAGGGGTGTTGTGGGAGATGTGCATTTAACTATAGGTGTTCTTTTGATTCATATTTACGTATGGGAAAAAAAGAGGGGATTCGGTATAGATCTTAAATGAAACTGTAGAGGATATTTCTACATTTTGTGAAGTATGAAAAGGTTTATAATTGAAGTTTTGCAATTTTTTAGATACTAGGGTTTAAGGGGAATATTCATCTACACATGAGCTTTATTTTGATCCTCAAACTTTGTATACTAAAATTTTGATATGTATGTTAAATGAATTTGAAATTAAAATATTGTAGTGCATTTCCAGTGTTTAATAGATGATAAATTAATTAGTGTGTTGTATTATTACCTTGTAAATGTAATAAAGAGATCTAAACGAAACACTCAACCCTAATATAGGACTCATGTATACCTCCTAACCTTCTTGCGTGAATTGTGTTAGTGTATAATACTAAAACCTTAGGATAAACATCAATCTCTACACTCGATGTCACCTTCTGGATTAAGTAAATAAGATCCCTAGTTGAATTATCATCATAGTTGGTATGTTTAGCAACATCGTCACAAAACCGGCGGTTAGGAACGACATGGTCAAACTATTTCTGGTGTAAGCAAAACAAACACTTCCTTAGGATCCTCATGGACTGCCAAGTCTTACAAAGTTAGATCTATAAATCAAATTTATGATCGAATGAATTCCTTGTGGGATCCAGACGACACAAATGGAGCTAGGTAATAGTTATACTATGACTTAACTCTTGTTAACGATCTCTTTAGTTCCTTGCAGATAAATGTGTTACCTTGGATACTAAAAACATAACACCTTGGTTTCTCATGAAGGTTTTTTACCATAAATATGTTCTCTCACCTTAAACTCGTATATAGTTTGGGTGTAGATCCTTAGGTGTAATTTTAATTAAACCAAACCTTGGTTGATTAAGGGGGTTAACTGGCGGGTGGAAATTGTCCATAACTCTTAGAAAATGCAACTGTATTTAAAATAAATTATCTTAAGAGAAGTTTAGAAACAAAAAAATGGGGGTCTCGTTACCCCATGTGCCCAATTTCCCTTTGTACCCTGATGAGTGACACAAAACCAAACAAAGGTAGTAAGTGATATTCCTATGATTGATCTCGTGGTGGGATTTAAATGACACAAATGGATGTCTTGGTTGTAGCATGTGTTTAACATTGCAGTGTATAAGAGAAAAGAAATGGGATCTCTCATGCTAGGTTACACTCCTTGTAGTAGCGAATCCATTAGTGAAAAAATGTGTTTTTTGGTTTACAATTGTTATAAAACAACGCTAATAATTAGACCATAGTGTGATGTAAGAGTAAAGCATATAAGAGTAAAATGATATTTGAGGTTAGGAATAATGTCACTCTTGGAGTCCTTATAACTCAATTGAACATTTTCATGTGTTAGACAGAATATGAATTTCCCTTGGAGAGATCAAACTTTGAGAAAACAAATATATATATATATATATATATATCTAAATAAAATTTCTTGATGTGGAAATGTTGAATGGATCCAACAAGTTATTGAACTATATTAACTATGGTAGGGAAATAAATATACCGTGATTGAAGAATTTTTATGGGAAAAAGGTATCTTGAATCTAAATCTCCCTTAAATCCTAAGATTTCTTTCTTGACATCACGTCAGATTCACTTGTGTAGCAAGGGTAAAATTTAAACATTGAATAAATGTTTGACAACCATAATCCTAACATAATAACTAGAGAATTAGGAACTTTGTATGCAATTTGAAATATGGAAAATAATTATGTAAGTTGTGGAGATTGTCATAAGGGATAAAGAGCCAAATGTTATCCCAAATTTTCCCCCCGGAAAAAATTGATCAAACATGACCCCACGCAAAAGAAAATTGGAAGGATCAGTTTATTCATGTGATCCCACATCCAATAATGAAGGATTAGGGTCGACAAAGGAGGCCAACAGTGGCGAAAAGAGATCAGAGCTCAAAACGAAGAAAATGGGGAAAGACTCAAAGTTTTGGGACTTCACACAATGTTCACTCGAGGCCCCGAATCAGTTAAGTATGGGAGAGCCAGCAGAAGATGCCATGTGTCAACTCCACGCATCTCCAAAGGTTGAATCCAAAATCAGGTCCTAAACATGTGTGAATCCTCCACATGTCTCCGGTCAGACACATTGTCTTCGCCAGCAGAAACGGCTCGGGAAGAGCCAACCGTAGAATTGGCTAAGTAAAGAGGAACCAGTGGATGCCTCCACATGTCCCAATGGTGTAACTCCAAAATTAAAATTTGAAGGAAGACCCCAAGCAAGTGTTGGCCCTCCACGTGTCCCAAGGTTCAAAAAGTATAGTCGGCCATTGAAAAGTATAAGGACTAGCGGAGAGCCCCACGTGTCTCTTCGGCACTACTCCAAAAGTAAAATCAAAAGGTGGTCCCCCAAACGAGCACCAACCCACCACGTAGTCAAAGACGGAGAAAGTGGAGCAGACCTGAATCAACTAAGTATAAAGGGGCCTGTGGAAGGTGCCACATGCCTCATCGGCGCAATTTCAAAGGCGCAACCCAAGGAAAGACCCTAAACTAGCGCCAGCCCTCGACGTGTCCAAGGTCCAAAAGGGGGACAGAGACGACCATTGAATCAACTAAGGAAAGAAGAGACAACAAAGGCCTCCATGTGTTTCATCAGCGTATCTTCAAGGGTCAGACCCAAAGCGCCAGTCCCAAACAAGTGTAGGCCCTCCACGTGCCTAGGGTCAGACATATGGCCCTGCCAAACAAAAGGAACTTAGCCAAAACAAAAAAGAACAGAGCAAGGCCATAGAAGGAGCCACATGTCTCTTCGGTGCTCTTTCAGGGGGGGAATCCAAAAGTAAGTCCCAAATGTGTGCCAACTTTACACGTGACCATGTTTTAGGTCAAAGCGGGAAGGCAGGCCTGGGAAGAATTTCTTTGCTAAGTGGAAAATGCGGGCCGGTAGGCCCGACGATAACAAATGGAAAATGAGAAGGTTGCGGGCTTGCGGAGGATTTTGGGAAAAAGTGAATTTCGGGCCCACGGATCCGTTTTGCAAAACTTGTTGTTTCTACCATTTTGGTATATATTCGATTCAAATATTCAAATGGGCATAACTTTCGATCTAGTGCTCAAAATTCAACAAATTTGGTACCATTTGAAAGGTCTCGACCTCCTCTATGCCATGAAGCCTGAAACTTTAATTTTGACAAGGTTAGGTGGATGAAAAATAGGAAAATGTCTTTCATACCATTAATGTATGATCCGATTGCTTCAACAACTAGATGAAATTTGATCTAATATGCCATCCTTCCTTCTCCAACACGCCAACAAACATGGAAAACTGACTGGACATCTTGATTTGGGTGAAAATTTGTAAAACATATTTCACGCCATTAATATGTGATCCAATTGCTTCAACTAGATCATATTTCATTTGATCCGCCATTCTTTCTTCTTCAACACGCCAAACAGACATGGAGAGGCATACTTGATTGATTATAGGCGGATTTGCAGGGGCATTGATGGCTAGTAGCTGAGCTTCCAAATCAGATTTCCCACCTCCTTTTCTTCTCCTCTCTTCGCTTTTCCTATAAAGGTAAGATCTTGGCTCGTTGTAATGCATTATACATTTTGGTTTTGCACCCTCCCTTCTTCTCTAGTCTGCAGACAAATTCACGGAGTTCGAACCTTCTATTAAGACTGTAATGCAAGTTTTTTTGCCTCTTGGCCATTGTAATTTTCTGTATCAATTTGTGAAGCAATAATACATGTTTGTGGATGATTTCAACACTCTCTTGTGTTCATTGCCTTTATCTGATCTTTCATTGCAATATTGGTTATCTGTGCATATTGGTTGTATTATATTTTAATGGTTTGTGTTTGATAGCAAATTCGGTGTTCAACATTCCTTTGGTGCATCACCTTTGTTAGTTTAGGTTTAATTTATTGCATCTTCTTAACCTTGTCTCCTTGGCAAGTTAGAATATATTTTAGAATAGATCCTCTGCAAATTTTATGTGTGCACCTTAACAAAGGAATAGGAACCGGCCTTCATCCAGAGAGCTCTCTCGATTTCAAATTCCCACACTTTCAGATATGTTCCATGTTATGCAATCACACCAAATGCCCCATTCAAATCAGAGGCCATTCGGGGGTGTTGTGATTTTTCACTAACACCAACTTAAATGGTTGAACTGTAAGTTGAATGTGAAATGAATTTAAGAATTCGTAGGTGGAAAAAGGATAAAATTATCCTTACATAATAATGTTCTTAGAATGTTAATTGTAACTAAGATGTAATCATGGTGATGATGTGTTGTGGGTTTTCTGATCCTTGGGTCCCTTTTTCTTGTGGTTGGGTCATTGTTAGCATTCGTTCATTGCAGAAAGTATGGCATCGACATGTATATGGTGTTGTCATGTGTCTTATACGTTGTTGAGGTTCTTTACTTTGATTCCTTGTGGTGTTGTCTAGTGAGCAATGTCAGTCAAAAAAATTATTCTGGTATTTTTATTGTTGTATTTGTGTGTGAAAAAATGTGGGCGTTACATAGACCATAAACCAAATAAGTCTAGAGTTGTTTAAGACCTTTGTGGACAAGAAGTTGATCACAAGGAAAAAAGGAAGAGGTAGATAAAGTTTCTTGAATTAAGAGGTAATGATAAATGATAGGGCTTGCAAAGGAGATGAAAGATTGGGGTACATAGTGCTTGGAGGAACCAAAATTGCTTTGTAAGGTCAATTTGATACTTTGCAAAAAAATTATAAAAAAGATAGTCAATGAGTAAAGGGATTGATTTGTGATTTTGATTTGATGTTAGATGAAATTAGCATGATCCTTTGCATCAATACATAATCATGCACTTGGATCGAAACTTATTGTAAGGAAAATTTCTTGTGTTTTAGTGAGTTTTTCCTCATACCATAAACATGAATTTCCAACATGTTTGTATTCAACCCCACAATGTTATAGTATTATACAATGCTCACGTTAATATGGATGAATAAATTGAACTCGGTGCAGAAAAAAGATATGATTTAATTTGCGTTTCGACTAACAATTTTATAACCACAACCATTTGGGTGCATTTTCAATGCAAAATGATCCATATTATAATATAGATATGGAAAATTTTCCTAGAAGTCATTTTTCTATTAAACTCTGAAAATGGATGTTTCACATATAACATTCTCAATTTTAATAACCACTGCAAGATATGATATAACCAAGCATTGGATGAGATTCATTTTGTTTTTCAGAGTAAAATATTTCAGTTTGGTTAGTAAGGACAATGATCATAACAATATTTCATTCAGAAAAGGGATAACCCCTCTGAGAAAAGGGATAACCCCTATGGGAAAAGGAACAGAGAAGAGGAAAAAGTCTCTCCTTCACTCACTCAACAAAGGATGAAGATGCACATACAAAGTAAAGGAAGAGAAATAACCCATCAAGTTAACAAAAAAGTGGAAAACTAATCCTGCTTTTGATAACATTTACATTGAGCTACAATAAATATTCATATAAATATGTTGACAAGTTCACATATCAAACAAGGATATTCTAAATAAGAAACTCAAGAAAACAAGGCGGTTAGATAATATAATCATCAAATCCTCAAAAACAATAAAAATCTAAATTCAAGCACACCTTACAAAAATAAGGAGGTATGCACATAACATGTGAACTATTTGACAAAATACTAAAGGAGAGTTGAAGCCTTCTGGAGTGCGAGTGAAACCACCTAGACTACGTCATACTCTACGGACGTTGGTATTACCATGCATGGTCTCCTTACCTTCATCTTCTATGATTTTTGTATTTTGGTTCTCTATTTGCATTATATTAAAAACATTAAACCACTGAATAATTTTATAATTAGTTATGAAACCAAACTTAAACAGTGTAAAGAAATAATTCCCCACCTTGTGATTTTCGAAATTGAGTTTTCGTTATAGCATTTTAAAGGGGGTGGATGTTGAGCTAAGCATAATGAACAAAGGGATTTTTTTGGTAAAACATGTCTGCAATGGTTTTAGATTCATAAAAGGGGTTACAAAAGGTTGAGTCTTATAACCAAAACGTGTAACATCTCCTCAACCTTTGCTATCATCTCTCTATGGTGGCAGAAGGACCTTTTCTCCTCCATGATGCGGTCAGTAGAATTTCGATGCATATACAAGGCACAACAACTGTTTGACAGAACGAATTAAACTATGTGATCTCCCAGATGTTCCAGGATAAGATATTTGGGACGGGTTTGGGCGTCGATCAAATATTAATGGAAAGCTGATTTGTCAGTTCTCCCATCTTACGCCACGTTTAGATCCAACATGCTAGAAGTTCAAATTTTCTTTGATTTATTTTTGGCTATCGACTCTTTTCTTCACGAATTTCACGGATAAAATTGACAAGAAGTTAACTTCTTTAACCTAGAGCGAGTACATAAGATCTTAAATTAAGAAAACAAGGAATCTCTTTTAGACCTGGACATTCATGACGCAATTTGATGGTTTTATTAATAAAATTACCTCCTTGTAAATTAGAGAGCTATTTGCACTCAATACTAGAAGAAAAGCATATGATATCTCAGTCTAAAACTTTTGATCTGGGAGCTAAGATCTACCGTTTTGCTCATGCAAGAATAATGTGAGCATGACCAAGACTATAAAGTGGAGAAAGATAGTACATCCATGAAAATAAGGAGGCATGCACATATCATGTGAACTGTTTGACAAAATGCTAAAGGAGATTTGAAGTCTTCTGGAGTTCGAGTGAAACCACATGGACTATGTCATACTCTACGAACGTTGGTTTTACCATGCATGGTCTCCTTACCACCATCTTCTATAATTTTTGTAATTTGGTTCTTCATTTGCATTATATTAGAAACATTAAACCACTGAATAATTTTATAATTAGCTATGTAACCAAACTTAAATACTGTAAAGCAATAATTCCCCACCTTGTGATTTTTGAAACTATGTTACCATTTGAACATCAACTATGGTTGCCACCATAACCTCATACGACTCAACTCGAGAATCCGAATCAGATGCTCGTGTCCCATTGATATTGTCGAGAGTTAGATGATTTGTCAACTAAACACAACCTTTTTCATTTCTTGAAAAAGTTGGAAAAAACACCACATTTAGAGACATTGTAAAACAACATTTGAACCCCGTAAAAGAGAGATCAAGTGTCATATGTATTCCTTGATATGAGGAGAGTCACATCTAGCTTTAGATTGACCCCAGTTGATTGTTTGTACTCTCTTCCCCGCTCCTCTTGGAGTCCTGTTACCCCCATTTTCACTCTCAAGAAGCTACTAAAACTTAAAAGTGGGGTTTTGTATCAGCCTGTCGTTTGGACCCTCAACAAAGAAATGTTTTCCTTCCTTCGCAAACCACAAGTATTTTTACTAGAAAATTTCCTCAAACCTTCAGTTTGGGGAAAAACACTCTTCTTGATAGTTTGGTAAAGGCATTTTGTAGGCCTTCGGTCACAATTTGAGTAGGTCAAAACTTGACCAATTATGACCGGTGTCTCCATAAAACCTGTCGCTATTTGAAAACCGTTTGTTAGTTCTCAATCCCATCAACTCTGGTGAATTATCCATATGTAGGGGAACTTGTAGGAAATTTCTTGCTGCGCATTTTTCCATCAAACGTCAGTTTTGGATGTGGTTTTCTGAGCCCTCGAGCTAACTTTTGATCGTTTACACTAGGTAAATCACAATCGATGGCCTCTAAAAACTAGCCGCCAATCGTAAACCATTCACCAATCCTAAATTTCATCAATTCCTGTGAATTCTTGGTGTATAGGATGACACATAGGAACTTACCCGTGGTATTTTTGCTCACTAGAAGATAACGTTTGAAAGTGGTTTCTTAGCCTTCGAGCCTAAATTGAACTTTTTGCAACTAGTGGGAACGCGTAAAAAGGAATTTATAGGAACCTTGTTGGGTTACCAAATCCCCTTAAAAACTTGTTGACACTTGCAAATAATTGTTTGAAACTCTATCATGTGACTTGTGTCAAATTGAACTTTGACCAAATAGTGATTTTCTCTCCTTGGTTAAAAAGAATGAAGTGAAGTGAAATGAAATTAATATGTGTCTCTAACCGTCTCCTTTTGAATGCAAATTATTCTTATTATGTAGATGGGGAGCTAAAAACATTAATAATGTTAAACCTGGGTGGATGCCACGCTAGCAATGTATTGTTGATTTCATGTGCACATGTTTTTGTAGGATACAAGTAAGATGGTGAAACAATGTGGGTGTAATTCATTGTATATTGTTAGAATTTATGAATGTTAATAGAAGTAAATTTTTATGTATTTTTATGTTACAGTAAAGTTATTTATTGAAATTTGGTAATATGAATGAGATGCTAGTTTTAGGGGTGTTATGGGAAATGTACATTTAAATATAGGTGTTCTTTTGATTCACATTTACATATGGGGAAAAAGGGGGGGTTCAGTATATATGTTAAATGAAACTGTAGAAAATATTTCAACATTTTGTGAAATATGAAAAGGTTTATAATTGAAGTTCTGTAATATTTTAGATGTTAGGGTTTAAGGGGAATATTCATCTACACATGAGTGTTATTTTGATCCTCAAAATTTGTATTGTAGAAGTTGGATATGTATTCTAAATTAATTTGAATTTAAAATATTGTAGTGCATTTCCAGTGTTCAATAACCGATTAATTAATTAGTGTGGTGTATTATTACCTTGTAAATGTAATAAATAGATCTAAATGAAACACTCAAACCTAGTATAAGACTCATGTATAACTGCCCTTCTTGCGTGAATTATTTTAGTGTAGAAAACTAAAACCTTAGGATAAATTCAATCTCTACGCTCGATGTCACCTTCTGGCTTAAGTAAATAAGATCCCTAGTTGAATTATTATCGTAGTCGGTATGTTTAGTTACATCGTCATAAACCTGATGATTAGGAATGACATGGTCAAACTATTTCTGGTGTAAGAAGAACAAACACTTCCTTATGATTCTAGTGGACTGCCAAGTCTTACGAATTTATATCTAGAAATCAACTTCATGATCGACTGAATTCCTTGTGGGATCCAGACGATACCAATGGAGCTATTGAAATAGTTGTACTATGACATAACTCTTGTTAACGATCTCTTTAGTTCCTTGCAAATAAATGTGTTACCTTGGTTTTTCATGAAGGTTGTTTAGCATAAATATTTTCTTTCACCTTAAACTCGTATATAGTTGGGGCGTAGTTCCTTAGGTGCAATTGGAATAAAACCAAACCTTGGCTGATTAAGGGGGTTACCTTGCTAGTGGAAATTGTGCATAACTCTTAGAAAATGTAATTGTAATTAAAACAAATTGTCTTATGAGAAGTGTAGAAACAAAAAAGGGGGGTCTTATTACCCCATGTTCCCAGTTTCCCTTTGTACCCTAATGAGTGGCGCAAAACCAATCAAAGGTAGTAACTGATATTCCTATGATTGATCTCATGGTGGGATTTAAATGACACAAGTGGATGTTTTGGTTGCAACATGTGTTTAACACTACATTGTATAAAAGCAAAGAAATGGGATGTCTCATGCTAGGTTACACTCCTTGTAGTAGCGAATCCATTAGTAAAAAATATGTGTTATTGTGTTTACAATTATTATAAAACAATGCTAATAATGCGACCATAGCGCGATGTAAGAGTAAAACGAGATTTGAGGTTGGGAATAATGTCACTCTTTGAGTTCTTGTAACTCAATTAAACATTTTCATGTGTTAGAAAGAATATGAATTGCCCTTGGGGAGATCAAACTTCAAGAAAACAAAATATATATATATAAATCTAAATAATATTTCTTGATGTGGAAATGTTGAATGGATCCAACAAGTTATTGAATTATATTAACTATGGTAGGGAAATAAATATACCGTGATCGAAGAATATTTATGGGGAAAAGGTATCTTGAATCTAAATCTCCCTTAAATCCTAAGATTTCTTTCTTAACATTACGTCAGATTCCCTTGTGTAGTAAGGGTAAAATTTAAACATTGAATAAATGTTTGAGAAGAATAATCTTAACATAAGAATGAAAGAATTAGGAACTTTGTATGCAATTTGAAATATGGAAAATAATTATGTAAGTTGTGGAGATTTTTTTAAGGGATAAAGAGCCAACTTAAATGGTTAAATTGTAAGTTGAATGTGAAATGAATTTAAGAATCTGTAGGTGGAAAAAGGATAAAATTATCCTTGCATAATAATTTTGTTAGAATGTTAATTGTAACTAAGATGTAATCATGGTGATGATGTGTTATGCGTTTGTCAATCCTTGGGTCCCTTTTTCTTGTGGTTGGGTCATTGTTAGCATTCGTTCATTGGGGAAAGCGTGGCATCGACATGTATATGGTGTTGTCATGTGTCTATTTGAGTCGATGACTTATGTAAGTGTCTTATGCGTTGTTGAGGTTCTCTACCTAGAGTCCTTGTGGTGTTGTGTAGTGAGCAATGTAAGTCAAAAAAAATTATTATGGTATTTTTACTGTTGTATTTGTGTGTGTAAAAATGTCGGCGTTACATAAACCATAAACCAAATAATGCTAGAGTTGTTTAAGACCTTTGTGGACAATAAGTTGATCACAAGGCAAAAAGGAAGAGGTAGATCAAGTTTCTTGAATTCAGAGGTAATGATAAATGAGAGGGATTGGAAACGAGATGAAAGATCATGGAACATAGTGCTTGGAGGAACCAAAATTGCTTTCTAAGGTCCAATTTGATACTTTGCAAAACTTTTATAAACCAGATAGTCAATAAGTAAAGGGATTGATTTGTAATTCTGTTTTGATGTTAGATGAAATTGACATGATCCTTTGCATCAAGACATAATCATGCACTTTGATGGAAACTTATTGTAATTTTAGTGAGTTTTTCCTCATACTATAAAACACGAATGTCCAACATGTTTTTATTCATCACCACAATGTTATAGTATTATGCAATGCTCACGCTATTAGGGATGAATAAATTAAACTCGGGGCACAAATAAGGTATGATTTATTTTGTGTTTCCACTAACAATTTTATAACCACAACCATTTGGGTGTATTTTCCATGTAAAATGATCCATATTATAATACAAATATGGAAAATTTTCCTAGAAGTCATTTTTCTATTAAACTCTGAAAATGGATGTTTCATACATAACATTCTCAGTTTTTAATAACCACTGCAAGATATGATATAACCAAGTAGTGGATTCTATTCATTTTATTTTTCGGAGTAAAATATTTCAGTTTGATTTATTTTTACACAAGTGTTTAGTAAAGACCAACGATCATAACAATATTTCATTCAGAAAAGGGATAACCCCTATGGGAAAAGGAATGGAGCAAAGGCAAAACTCAAAAAAACAAGGTGGTCATATAATATAATCATGAAATCATCCAAAACAATAAATCTAAATTCAAACACACCCTTATGAATTTGCTTTCAACATTTCTTAAAAAATCAACCCTCAAGTAAATTAACACTTGCAATTCATATTCCATTCTTGAGCAAACATTGCAGATGCATAAAGCTATAAGTTTAGTAATAATTCATCCAAAATATAATTAAATTTACCCCCCCCGCCCCCGCACACAAAAAAAAATCATGCGTGATCATAAAATCCCAATCATAAACAAACAAAAAAAGGAGAAACTTATATCAAATGGAAAACGTTAACATTTTTTTATTAAACAATTTTTCATAGGAGAAGCCAAAGGAGAGGAGGACATATGGGAAATAGTTTCCAAAAAGTAACATCACCATTATTTTCAGATGACATGAGTTTGGTGGAAGTTCAACGATCTAACTTACTCTTTTTTTTAATTTTGAAAAGTAATGATAATCCAACATTCAAAAATACAATCAAACATGGCGTATGAAAAACTGAAAGCGAAAGTTCAGTTCCATATACGTTTTTTTATAATGATTGGCACTGTTCAATGGTTTGTTTTCGTCAGCAATCCCTGTAAATTAAATCTGATCGTCTCAATTTCTTTTGACTTTTAATTGCCCACCTAGTTTTTATAATCATTTGAAGGAGACCAAGCAAATGGCACTTACGTCAATAATGTGAACCAGACCGATACAGTGGCAGCATGGAATATTTAGATTAATATATCATAAGTTGTAACAATTTTATTGGCTTACAGGACAAATATTTCTCTGAGTCACCTTCACACTTACAATGTTGATTTATTTTATTACACATGTTTCCCATATCATGACAACATTATCTTGTTATTTATCATTTTTATTTTTTAATAATGTTTTCGATTATCCCGATCATTGTAGTTTTATTTGGGCCTACCCTAATGCTTAGTTCTCACCCCAAAAAAATATATATATATTCTGTCATATTTATCATCTCGTATATATATAAACAAAATGACCTTATTAAAGTTATAATATAAAAAGGTGTCCCATTTTTAGGTACGTTGGAAATTGTTCTAACCCTTTTGTAAAAACATGGAAACACTATCTTATCTATTCACATATAAATTATTTCTTCATTTGGAAAGTAGTGTGCCACCCTTTGCTTACCGTGAAAATACCAATGCCCAACATTAATACATTTCCCACATTGAGTTTTTTAATCTTTTCCATCTCATATTCTAACTTGTGTGACCAATGCAGGATAGATCGAGACGAAAATGTGGAGCATGGATAGATATTATTATTTGGGTTGGAACATCTAAATATATTATCGATATACCTCTTTTTGATTTGGTGTGTGTGTGTGTGTCTTCATCTTTTCTGCATTCAAACTTGTCTCACGTGAGATATCGAGTCTCCACAACATGTCCCTATCTCAATAACTACTTGCATAAGGCACAAGCGAATTCCCCCCAAATGGGCTTGGATCTAACTTCTTCACCACCTCTATATCTGACAACATAACGGAAAACAGGGATAGATTCTTTGGGTAGCGGATAAGTTTTTTTCTTCAACCATCAGACATCGTAGATTTGTTTACAAGAAATGAATTTTAGATTTTGGTCAGTGGGCATGTTGCATGAACGCAATACAGTATTGCAATGTAGTGTCACAATTTGTTGCACGTTATTAGAGATTGGTACTCATCAACATAAAAAACTTTGTTCAATGCTTAATGAACAAAAAAAATTAGGTTCGACCTATAGGTATGACATTTAAGAGAAAAATATTCTAATAGGGAAAACATATAAACACGTGCAAAATCTAGGGAGCATCTTATATGGTGACTTATTCTCTCACAAAACATATTTGATTTTTAGTTAATATATGTCGCGAGGTCATATTAACATCCAAATTGCACTCCATTCCATTGGATACCAAGCAAAATCTCTTTAGACATACGAATTTGTTTTCAATGTCTTGCATTGTAAGTGTAGTCACAAAATCTTACACTTTAGACATTTTATTTATCTCAGTCAGATACTACTATTTAGAATATTCTTGAGTAAAGAAATTACTAATTAACACTCGTCCTTTGGCCATCTTGTTTATTTTATTTCGTAATTTGTGACCTATTGCACACACATGCCCATCCATTTCTGGACATCCTACGTAATTTTAGCCTCGGCTGTTGTGCCCAGATTTAATAATGGGGCGCCCATGAGCACCCTGGTCCTACCTGGGGGCGCCCTAATCCTTCTAGCACTTTTTTGCCACTTTTTGGGCCTCTTCTAGCCGTTTTTGATATTTATTTTTATTGGGGTCGACCTTTTCTAGGTTGATTACGAAATTAGAGCAAGATAACCCTATAAATATAAAGTTATGAGACCGTAACGAGGGACCCGACATCATACACTACTATCACTTTATCTAGATTTGCATCCATCTATTGATCTAGAAGATCTGCACTGAGAATTTCACCGATCTATAATCTTTTTAGAATCAGTTTCCAGCAGTTGCATTGCATAGAGAAAAATTAGAGCTTTTCGGTGATATCTTGTTTGCATAAAATAGGGCATGTATGAAAAATTTATGGTCCACTAAGTGTTTTTGTCAACTGGTAAAAAATGGACTACGCGTAGGTGACATGGACACGTGCATGTCTCCTAAGTGGACCAATGAAATAGTGACACGTGGCACAACTATCTTTCACACAAAACTAATCTCCTTATCTCCTCCATGTGGGTCACATTATCCCCCCAAGCTCAATCATTTGTATATGCATTACAAAGCACTAGCATTTAAATACCCAACTAGGACACCCCACTATGCATGTGGGATAATCCCACTTGCATTTTTAATTACAAAGCAAAAGACTACTTACATTTTTAAAGACAAAACAAAATGCCACTTGCATTTTTAAATACAAAACAAAAAGCCACTTGCATTTTTAAATACAAAGCACATGGGAAAGAGGCCACTTTCATTTTTAAATACAAAGCACATGGGAAAGAGGCCACTTGCATTTTTAAATGCAAGTTACATTTTAAATACAAAGCACATGGGAAATATGCCACTTGCATTTTTAAATGCAAAGCCACTTGCATTTTTAAATGCAGATCACATGGGGAAGTGGTGGGGGTCGAACCTGGGCCACTTGTATAAAGTATTAAGCCCTTAACCAGTGTGCCATGTTATGTTAAACACTATAAAAGGAGGCACGTTGTATTTGAATGCAAATAGGTTGCAAGCTTTGGGAAAGAAAGGCTCATACCGGAAGCTAGGAGAGGAATTTTGAGATGAAGTAAAAAGTGACTAGGCCTGATTTTTCGAGAGGAAATCCATTGGTGATATTGATTGTAAATGTCATTTATTTTGAATGTTAATAGATCAATCCCTTTAAATTGGACCTAGAGACATAGGTTACAAGTGTCGAACTATGTTATCACGTGGCATCGTTTCTCTTGATAGTTTTTCCTAGCATTTTCTCTTATTTCTCAATACTCACAGATTTTTAATTTTAATTAAAAATACAAGAAAGCCATGCTATCGAATTTAATCCAAAAAATCATTAATTAAAGAAAAATTCTGGATGGATGTTTCAATTTTACTTATGATTTTGGATCATCGATTGCATTGACATCTACATAGCTCCATCATCGAAGCATAAGCTAGGACAATCTGCATCACACTTCATAGGGGGATTCTATTTATTCCATGCACACATTCTACTACATCTAGTTATTTTTCTTTATGTCACAAAGTGTGACTGACACAAGAACACCTAAGGAATGACATGCACACACACAAGAACTACATCCGCATCTGAAATGTAGTGCAACACTCAGTTAGTAAGCCCACTGTTGTGGCAACTGAGGTCATCCTGACCCATTCAATCTGCATATTTATTTTTTTAGGGTTTTGATACTTCCTTTTGGTCTTATGCAGGTTATTTATTCCTCTTGGAATAATTGGAGCATTCAGCGCAATATAGAGAAAGTGAAGCAACAAGAAGCAAATATTCCATATCACCTTCCGACATTGCGAGTACCAGAATAGAGCTTCTAGAAATACTAGGGCACCTAGATTGCAGAACAAAGGGCCCACAGGTGCACCAGACCTTCTCCAAGTGCTCCAGTCCAACCACATCATCCAAATTTGTCCAATTTGGGACCCCGAAACAATCGTTCCTACTTTCTAATTTTATGTGCATCACTTCAACACGGTCTGATAGGATTCCATTATTCAGCTGAGTTCTTTCATTTCCCTTTGTGCACATTAGGGTTTTAAATTTCATTAAGTATATTTACATATCTCATTTAAATATTGTTTTAGAGTATTTACTTATTGTGTTATATATGTTCCTAGATTAGATTAACTATCTTTTACTAAATTAGTTTAGTCAATTTTAGTTAATCAACAAGAAACATAAACCAATATACCCTCTAATTGTAGAAATGGTAAAAGTGAGGCAACATCTTCTAATTGTGTGTGTTGTCTACCTTTCCATGTTGCAAAAAACCTTCAGGAACAATATATATATATATATATATATATATATATATATAAAGATGTTATTTACTTTGGAATTGCCCTTAAATTAACAGTAATAAAAGAGAGTTACATTAGCAGTGGTGACCTGCAAAATCTATGGTCTCACAAAATGCCATGTAGGGTATAAAAAAAGGTCATGTAAGCTACAATGAAATACCCAAAGGGAAACTAGAGACCACCAGAAAAACAAAACAAAAAACAGAAAAACTAGGCAAAAGTCACCACTCCAAGAGGAGGTTCATCCCAAGGAGGGATAAACACTCCACTGATTAACTCGGCTGAGGTTGGATCCACCTTCCAACCATCATGTTTGGGCATCTGTAATTTTTATGGAACAATAATGCCCCACATGGGGGATAAAGAACCAACCATAATCTACATGTCAGGCGGCAACATGCCCCACCATGGAAAACTTGCAACGGCCTTCCCCCTTAGAGGAGGGATCCAATTTTCCATTTGCCTTTAATTTTTCATAGACTACATGATTGTTAATCAACTGTTGTCAAGTATGACCAACTTGGAATGCAACAATCCCATATTTCATTTACCAAAAAAACCTTCCTATGATTGCAGAAAAATTAGTTTTATTAGCACTAAACAAGGGACTTTACAACCATCGAATACAGAATGGATATCATTCTCCCCAATGTAACCTCCATATCTTTTGTCCTTTTTGGTCGATCTTCCAACACTACATAGAGATTCAATGGTTTTCAAGATAAATCCCTTCTCATTGTTAAAGACCAACAGAATAGCAGAGGCACCCACACCAGTAATATCTCTAGTAATAACCACAAATTCTAATGTTTTTTCCACATCGGGTGGGTACTCGTTATCTTCTACATTCTGTCATATCACACCCACCCAAACTTTAATTATAAAGAGGGACAAAAGGGGGAAAAAACATAGGTAATATATATGCCATTCATGTATTATATGCTACGATATTGAAGAAATAAATATAGAACCTTTAAAAACTAGATTCGCTATTACAATTTTACTTAACTTGTTTGGAAATGAGATGCTCTTAAATATTACAAGGAAGCCATATGCATGTTATCTTCTTTGCATGTTTTAAAACTTTTGTGAGATCAATGACTAAAATTCCTATACCCTTGAGACATAATCATGCACTTGGATAGGAACTTATTCTTAAGAGAAATTTATTTTGTTTTAGTGAGTTTTTCCTCATACCATAAACAAGCACGTCCAATATGTTTTTATTCAACCCCACAATTTTAACGTATTATGCAATGCTTACGCTAATAGCGATGAATAAATTGAACTGGGGCACAAAATAGGTATGATTTATTTTTTCATTTCCACTAACAATTTTATGAGCACAACCATTTGAGTGTGTTTTCCATGCAAAATGATCCATATTATAATATAGATATGTAAAATTTTCTTAGAAGTTATTTTTCTATTAAACTCATAAAATGGATGTTTCATATATAACATTCTTATTTTAATAACCACTGCAAAATAGATATAACCAAACAGTGGATTGGATTCATTTTGATTTTCCAAGTAAAATGTTCTAGTTTGCTTTATTTTTGCACAAGTGTTTAGTAAAGACAATTATCATAACAGTACTGCATTCAGAAAAGGGATAACCCCTATGTGAAAAGGAATGGAGCAAAGACAAAAGTCTCTCCTTCACTCACTAAACAAAGCATGAAGATACACATACAAATTAAAGGAAGAGAAATAACACATTATTGTTGTCCTCAAAATTCCCCTCTTTTGAAGTCAAGTTTTGAAACTTTGAGTCTATTCCTTGGAGTTGGATCATGTCGAGCCTGGCATTATTTGTAGTTTTCCCATTCATGGAGAACAATTTGAAATTCGGGCATAATGGTGAAGTTTCTTTCCTTCTTTTTATTTTTCTTCCCGCAGTAGGGAATGATAGGCTTATCTTCCTCATTATTGTTTGCTCCAGAATCCACGAGTAGTACGTGGGAATCTCTGATTAGATACAGTTTGGCCATGTTTCAAGCATCAACGGAAGCCTCCACATGTCTAAATGGTGTAACTCTAGGAGTAGGGTCCAAGGGACAATCCTCAAATAAGCGCAGGATTTTCGTGTGTCCCAAGTTCAAAATGAAGGTAAAACAAGCTCAACTCAGCTAAGTATGGAAGGTTCAGTGGAGGTCACCACATGCCTCATTGGCACAACTTCAAGAGTCAAAGTCGGGGGCAGTTCTTAAACTTACACCAGTCCTCCACGTGTCCCAAGTCTAAAAAGAGAGAGATTCGATCATTAAAACTGACGAAGTATGGGCGGGTTGGCAGAAGTCTCCACGTGACCTAACGGCACAATTTTAGAATTGAAATCAAAGGGTTAGTCTCGAAGTAGCGCCAACTCGCCATGTGGTTAAATTCAATGGGGAGACAGAGTTGGCCGTTGAAAAGTCCAAGACTGACAAAAGGAGGCACACATCATCTCAGAGCAATTTTAGGAGGCGTTTCCAAAACGGAAACTCAAATGAGCGCTTGCCCTCCACATGTATAGGGGTCAACATAAGTCATGTAGGAAATAGAACCAAATCAGCAAAGTATAAAGGAACCAGTGGAGCTCTCCATGTGTCAGCCTAGCATAAATTCAAAGGCAAAAAATGCAAAAGGCATCTGCAGGCCCACTCCCTTCAATTCCTTCCATGTGGACAGCCCACATTTTAGTTATAGAAACAAATCAAATGGCCATGTAATGGTGAAATAATGTAATGGTCGTATATTTAAAAAAGACTAGTTTTTCCAACCATTAACGTTTCTTTGCAAATCAAGAATAAGTTGTACACTCGTTTCTTGTTGCTCGAGAAAGTTGTAACCATCTCTTGTGAAGCTATATCATGGGTTCAAATCCATTGTACATGTGGAATTCTTGATATTCTGGAACTGTAATTTCTAATTGGAAAAAATCAATACAAAGGTTTCCCCTTTTTCTCTGCTTTTTTCTTTCCTTTTGCTCTGATCTGTATCAATTTAATCCTTTGCATGCCTTAGAAAACTTTGTGTTCTAATTTATACAATCTCAAGCAACTTGAATCTCTTGGATTTGTGCCCGTTATAAACGTGAATGGTTTTCTACTCTAAAATATCTCATTTTTTTTAATAATATAAGCGGTTTTCTCTGCCAATATCTTTTCCCTGAAAGTGTTGTTTCTTATTCCCTCCTTCTCATCTTCAAATGTCTTCATATCCTCATGTATTGATACTTTCCAGGCAAAAACACATTTCAAGATATCAGGAAACCACC